>ML101523.1:0-69275 GCA_003697995.1 Taxidea taxus jeffersonii | reverse complement strand
CTTCCTTCCTTCCTTCCTTCCTTCCTTCCTTCCTTCCTTCCTTCCTTCTCTCTCTCTCTCTCTTTCTTTCTTTTCTTCAAGAATTATGAGAAAGAGCACACAGGGAGGGGGAAAGGGAGAAGCACACCCTCCACTGAGCAGGTAGCCCAATGCAAGACTTGATGCAGGATGCTGGGATCATGACCTGAGCTGAAGGCAGCCGCTTAACCAACTGAGCCACCCAGGCGTCCCACTCTGTTGGATTCTTAATCCAAACAAAGACTTTGAGAATCTTTGTCTCATTTAAACTATGCCCTATAGGGTCCTTAAATATCATTTAAAATTATATTCTATTAATTATTTAACCATCTTCTACAGGCTATTTGTTGTTTCTAATACTCTAACAATTCTTTTTTTTTTTAAGATTTTATTTATTTGTTAGAGAGAGAGAAATCAAGCACAGGCAGACAGAGAGGCAGGCAGAGGCAGAGGGAGAAGCAGGCTCCCTGCCGAGCAAGGAGCCCGATGTGGGACTCGATCCCAGGACGCTGGGATCATGACCTGAACCAAAGGCAGCTGCTTAACCAACTGAGCCACCCAGGCGTCCCTACTCTAACAAATCTTTATCATGCCTTAAAAAAATAAAAATCTTAAATAACAAATTCAAATAAGATAAAAGTAAGTTTTTAATATCACCAAACATCCTGTTAACATTCAACTTTTCCCAATTATCTGATGATGTTTTTAGTTTGCTTAAAGCAGGACGTAAGTGAGTTCTATACTTTGCAATTAGTTTGTATGCCTTTTAAGTCTCTAAATCTATAGGTTTCCTGCCCATCCCACTTTTATCCCCTGTGCAATATATTTGTTGAAGGTACCAGGTCATCTGTCTTATAGGTTCCATGGACTGGATTTTGCTGATTGTATCCTTGTGATGTCATTTAAGACATTCCTTTATTCTTTGCATTTCCTGTCATTTGGGAGCTACATCTGGGAGCTACATCTGTTAACTGGTAGTTAGACCCAGAGGCCTGATTAGGGTCAAAACGTATTTGTTTGGAAGCACTCATAGGTGATGTTGTGTTCTTCAATCAGGAGACATGTAATGTCTGGACGTCTCTCTGTGATATGGGTAGCCATGCATGGTCGTTACCCAGATTCACTCATTCATTAGGGACTGGAAAATGGTGATATTCCAATCTATCAATTCTTCAATTCTTAGCTGGAATACTTCTGAGAGAGACACTTCCCTTCATCAAATATTTGGTTACCCAGAGATACATTTCATATGGGGAGGGGTTACATTTTCATATAGAGAGGTTAAATGCTCCATTAAGATAATTAATAAGTTTTAAAGGTCACAGAGGATCTGCCCTGGCACAGCTTTTGCCATGAAGTGACACTGTTATCGGGCCACACCTGCAACTCACTGGAACAAATGGACAGAGCCCTTCTCTAGAACCCTAGTGAAGGACAACTGTTTCCACCAGCACCAGGCCTTGGTTCTTTGGCTAGGGCATGGCTGAGGTTATGGTGTTCATGTTTCCAAGCCTCCTCTATAGCTGGATGTTGCCTAATAAGATCTAACCAAGTGATTTTGAGAAGTAGTGATGTATCTAACACTTTCCAAGACATGGGGTCTTGTTTGTTTTTTCTTTTCTAAACCAGGTTTTATCCATGCAACTCTATTGTAACACCATCCCATTAGAATTACAGGAACATGTACATGCATGGATGAAGTCAAATGATAATCTTGATCCAAAGCTCATACTTAAAAATATGGAATGCTTCATGAATTTGCATGTCTGAAGCTGTGGTGTGTACAACTTCCAAGACACCAGTTTTGGATGAAATTGCTTGTCCTCCCTTCACTTCCTCTTTCTTTACCATTCTTCAGACAGGAACACAGACAAGCCACTGGTCAACCACTTCAATCATACAGATGAAAGTGATATCCTAGAGAATAGTGTAACCAGACCTTATAAAGGACCTGTGTTCTGGGCACCTGGGTGGCTCAGTTAAGTGTCTGCCTTCGGCTCAGGTCATGATCTCAGGTCCTGGGATGGAGTCCTGCATTGGGCTCCCTGCTCAGCAGGAAGTCTGCTTCTCCCTCTGCCAGCCCCCCACCCTGCTTGTTCTCACTCTCTCAAATAAAAATTAAAAAAAAAAAAAACAACAACCTGGGTTCTTCAACAATTTCACGGAGCAGAGCCATCGTTACCTACCTTAACCTGTTTGCTTACCTCTGGGACTATTACCTGGAAAAGAAACACATTTCCATTTTTTAAAGCCCCTTTGTTTTGGGGTCTTTTTTATCATTACAGCAGTTGAGCCTATACTTTTATACCAAAGACAGAGATTTATTTGCCCACTGGACTGAAAGGGTATTCCTAAGCTTCCTGGAGGTTGCTGTAAGTCTTTCTGGGAAGGGGTGGGGGTCAGGAAGGCTTCCAGATCTCATCTTAAGCATTAAAAATGATAATCATCTGGGGCCCTTGGGTGGCTCAGTCAGTTAAGCATCTGCCTTCTGCTCAGGTCATGATCCCAGGGTCCTGGGATTGAGCCCATGTCTGGCTGGCTCCCCACTCAGCAGGTCTCTCTCTGCCCTCCCACCCACTCGTGTTCTCTCTCAAATAAAATCTTTTTAAAAAGTGATGATCGTCCTTCCTTAAAACACAAACTTCTCTGACACCACATCCTGCTGGTTTTTTCCCCATGTCCCTGGCTTCAGAGATAGAGACTATATAGTAAGACTACATTAAGTGTGCCGGTGTATCAGGTGACATCAAGACACCAAAGTGGAGGTGTCTGCAGCTCAGAGAGTGGGTCCCTGACTTGATGAGATTCTCTAAGATTTCTGCATCAGTAGGGTGCTTAGTTCCAACAAAAAGAAACCAATTCTGGTTCATTTAAGCAGAAAATGATTCTATAAGATATTTGTTGAGAGAGTTCACAGAATTGTTGGAAAGGCGAGAGGATTAGGAGCTAATGAGTCTGGCTGTAGAAAACCAGCACTGCCATCAAGCACCAGGGGCTTCAGTTCATTCTGCTGCTCTTGCTGCCATGGAAACCTCGCCTCACTGCCACCAATACCATCACCAGAGAAGTCTCTGTGGTCCCTGCTTTCTTTTTTTTTTAAACGACTACCATTAGACCTGTATTGTAGCTACAGGGCATGCTGATAAATCAAGATGTTAATATATTTAGCTACTGTAGTGAAGAGTGAGCTCTGCCTTCCAAGACTCCTGAAGTGGGGAATTCTGCCCAAATAAGAAAGGGGTTCAGAATCTATGCAGTCCAAATGAATGATGAATATTCAAAACAATGTCATTCTCCCCCAGATGGCTAGAAACCACAGGTGTAGAGTGGGCAGAGAGGAGAGCTAAGGCTAGGTGACTGGGGAATTGCCCCATATAAAGGACATTTTTGAGGTATTCAGTGCCTGGAAGTGGTGGGCACTCATAAGATTGCTTTCTCTTAACTCTGCCTCAGGCTCATTGCCTGAATTTTGAAGAATGGGCTGTGTTCATGCAACAAGAAGCAGAGAGTTGAGTTCTTCCCTAGATGGAAGACTTCCTAGTCTATTCTTCCTCACCTTGTATTCTTCATGATGTTGGAGTCCAGGGGCAAGAAGACCACTGAAGTAAGTTCAGCCATCATTACTGAAGAAACACTCCAGGACACAATTATTGGTAAAGAAAAGTGCTATTTTTAATTTGTTCTTGAATGTGTAGGCCCTTTTAAGATCAGTGACATTTCCCTTCACAATATTCCTCCTTCCTGCCCCCAACCACTTTGGATCCAACAGCCACTTCTGAAAAAGGCCCAAGAGGAACTCATCCTAGATATCCAAATAAGAGGTGCAGCTTGAGGAATGGGCATATGGCTCAAGAAGCAGCTCAAAGCTGCTTTCCTCAAAGTGCTCAGTCTAGCCTGTGAGTCCCTTTGTCCAGCCTTGGCCAAGACTCCCCAGCTATGCCTATCCCAATATTCCCTTGCTCCCTGTGGCGCCTGAGATTTAGAGTTCGAATCACCAGTGCCATCATTCCATAGCACAGCCTCTGAGAGATCACTGTTTTCAACCCCCTCTCCCAACCAACTTCATAGATGGGGAAACTACCCAACATCACATAGCTCATAACTGGCAGAACCAAAATTTAGGTGTTCAGCATCTCAAATCAGATAACTTTCTACTCTCTCACCCCACCTCCAAGAAAACACCTGACATCTGCCTCCAGCTCTAGGAATAACTGGAGCAAATTGGGTGATATCAGTAGAGATGGGAGAGACCTGGTCAAAAGAGGCCCACCTGACCTCAACTGGGCCCCAAGCAAGTGATGACTCCCAGTACTTCTCAGTCTTCCCTCCACCAGAACATTATTAGTGGCGGACAGCCACCCCTGTCAGGATCCTCCTCCCGACTAGAAGCACAAGGACCCACACAATGGAAACATGTTTTACCATGATCCCCAGCACCTCACCACCTGTGGCCAGCTCTAACTGGTATGGGGATCATGGCGATGAGCTGCTTACCAGCCTGGGAATTCCATTTACCCAAACTGCTTTTTGGTAAGACTCAATTCACATTCTTGGGCTGATTTGGATGAGACTTCTTGGCAAACATAGCTAAAATCTGTCTCCATGCTGTACTGGGAAGGACAGAGAGAAAGGCTTGCAGAAGCTCTCTTCCCAGGAGAGCTCATAAACATGACTGGCATGGGGAGAACTGAGCCCAGGGGAAGAAACAGACTCAGGGAAAGCAGGCAGACACAGAGGGAAGGGAGCAGGAGCGGCCGTGCTTCCTCCTGACTGCCCCATTCCTGAAGAGGAGAGACTGCAAGGAGCTACAGATGTGTTCGCTTGTCAAGATGTTAAGAAAGGCTCAGCCTGTGTGGCCAAGAAGGAAGAGAATAACCCAGACACCTGCGGTATCAGAAAAGCCACGTGATGGGCTGTCTCAAAAGAGCGAGTGGTGGATGGTGTGAAATGCTGTGGAGACGTCAAGACAGTTGAGGACTGAAAGGTATTCTTTCGATTTGGCAACTGGGTGGTCACTGGTGACTCTTATGAAAAGCTGTGGAGGGTTGAAGAGTGAGAAGAATTAATGGAAAAAAATCCTTTTTCAAAGAAACTTAGTTAATAAGGACAATGGGTAAGGAACAACCGATTGTAAGAAGCTCTGTTTTAGTCTGGGGGAGACCTCTGCTTTTTTGTAGGCTTTGTGGAGCTGCCATTGGAGAGGGAGGTTGAGGTCCCAGGAAGTGGGAGTGGTGGAATAAGGGACAGAGTGAAGTCTTGGAGGCCACAGAGTAGGATTCAAGAAACAGAGCACTGAACAGGAGCAGAAGGGAACAATCTGAGGAGGGATGTGGCCACCGATGGGAGGGATAGAGGAGCAAATGGGCAAGGAATTTCTCACTTTAGGGACTCTGTTCTGTGAAGTAGGCAGTGGGGTCAGTCATTTGCTAAGAGCATGGACAGATAGTGGTGTAAATACAAGTCAAAAATATACCCATCAATGCTGACAGCCCAACTGAGAGCGTCAACTATGAAGATGTCACGCTTAGCAACCCAGGAGTGGGGAGCAGAAAATAAGCTGATGCCAAAAATGGAGAATAGCTGACAGTTTCAGGGGAAGTTTTGAGTTAAAGGGGATAAGAAAGCTCAGCTCAGGATCCTGATAAAAATGTCCATATGTGATGGACCACGGGTTCAGGCAAGGGAGAGGAAGCAGCCCGGGAGAAGGCTGAGACAAAGAGAGAGGAGGTCAGGGAACTGGGCTAAAGGAGCGGGCAATTTCAATAAACAGCAGGGAGGGCATGGGAGAAGAGAAAGCATGGGGGAGGTGATCCCAGAGGAGCAAAGTTTCAGTTCGGGAGTTCAAAAGAGAAGGCTACAGGTGACAAGACATCAGGGAGTGGGAGAGAGAGCAGAGCAGAGCCTGGGAACAAATGAGAAGAGGTCTAGGTCTCAGGATCAAGGCAAAGACCTGTTGCCAGAGGGAGCCAGAACCTATCAAGTCTTAGAGCAGAGTCTACAGAGGGTCAGGCAGCTGCCACTGTGGGAGGGGGACCTGCAGAGGGGGTATAGTTGGTAACTGCTAGAAGTCAGATAGGGCCAGACTACCCATGTTCTGGAAGAGTACTCCTCAATTAATCCTGCACCAATTTTTGCACTAAAATCCCCTTTGCATCCACTGAAGCCACTCTGCCCTCCTATTTCTCAGTATATCCAAGGAGCCCCATTTCTCCTCTCGGACTGCATTCTGTAACGGGAGGACCCAGAACTCACTGCCATTTCATGACTTAGTCAAGGGCCAGAGGATCTAACTGACTTCAGGGGGCCATTATGGGAGTAAGTCAAAAGCAGGATCAGCTCAGACGTTAGCAAAGAGCCACTGATGTCAGTCACTCGGCTAGCAGCTTTTTCCTTTAATTTCTAAAAACCCATGTTCTGTTTTCTGCATGCAAAAACAAAACAAAACCACGACATAAAACATTGGTGCTAAGTCCACAGGAAAAGCCTAGGAGAGGCAGGGGTGTGGGGTAACCAGTGCAGGGGTGGTGTCGTAGGGCAGGGCCTCACACCCTTGCAGGGAAGGACACCCTATGTCTGCTCAGGTGCTGAAGTGGGCCTCTCAGCAGGCAGGGTCTCTGCGATGGGAAAGGAATATGTGACTCTCTACTACATTACTAAGATCTCCTGGCCCAGCACACTATATGTCATAAGAGGGAAGCCAAGCAGTTAGCCAGGTATTTCTGCTTCGTATTTGTGGCCTCCAGTTGGCCCTGTGGAAGGATCCCAATCAGATTTGAGCCTGTCGCAGCCCTTACCTGGCTGTCCGACACATAGCACCACGATGTTCACTCAGGGAAGATGGCAGTGGGGGCCACAACAAAGGAAAAAATGACCAAGAGCATGAATTAGTGAGGTAATTACAGAGGAAACCTTGCCAAGTCAACTCAAAAATTGAAAGGAAAGTGGCTAAAACCTAAGCCAGAGTCATGTATGCCCCAAAGAGCAGAGGGCTAGTCCTAAAGATTGCCTGGCTACTGGAGCATTAAAGACTTAGTTATCCCCAATTAGGAAACAGGACTATGGAAGCCCATCTGTGGAGGAGAGCCTGGCAAGGGCTGGTGAAAGAATGGCAGGCCAAGGGCGCAATTGGTTCTGAAGCGAAGATGGCCTCTCAGCCTGGGGGGTAAGGAAATGAGCAGTAACAACTGACAAGGAGAGAAGAAATGTTTTCTCCGAGCAGAATGTTCCCATTGACAAAGGCCCTACACACAAGAACTTCCTTAAACTTCATCTTTTAGCAAAAATAAAGCCATGACCTAAGACTCCCTTGAAATTAGCCATACCGTGACCAGACCAGAGACAGCTGCGTCTGCAGGCCAGGCCATGGGCGTATCCATTCTCATCTCCTCCAGCATCATCAGCAGTAGCTTCCTTCTCCACCAAGTCCTCGCTGGGGAAATAGCCTGATTCCCAGCAGCTGCCTATACCTCCTCCTCCCAAACACCCCTCACAGGCCATGAAGATCCCTCTCCACCTGAGATGCAGTCTGGAATTCCTGTGCCTGCGGCTCCCAGAACACTTCCCTCTGCATTCCGAAGAAGTCACATCCTGAAGTTGCGTCAAGGTCACTGAAGGACTCTGGCTCCTCACCTCTCAAGTTTTCCCCTTCTCCACCATAGACACAACATTCCCCCAGGAGCAGTTAGATTGGGCTCCTGGCTCACCCTCTGGCCTTCTCCAGCCTCCATCAGAAAAGGGTGGCCACTAGTGTCTTGGCTTTTTCTGGGCTGTGGGGAGCCCAGGGGCAGGCGAGTCAGAGCACTCACTTCTGATCTTTGGCTCTGTGAAAGTGGAGAAGCTGAGGGCTAGGATGTCTAAGGAGGAGGAGAAGCCCAACAGGGTGAGCTGTTCGGGGCAGCCTCCTTGGCCAGCCCCTGCCTCTCAGGTTTCCAAGGCAGAACTCAGGGTCTGGACCTGAGTGGTGACACTGAAAAGATGGCCACTGACAATCACTCCCAGGAAAGCAGGTTCTGATACCGAAGAAAAGCTATGAACCCAAAGTCAGTGGCACAGAGGACAGGCTCTGCAGTTGACATCTCCTTAAGCCTACCAATGAAATCTGAGCCTGAAGCCATCAGCAGTCCCTGCACAGCCACCCAGCCCCATCAAGAAGGCCATACCACCTAGAGCATAGCAGCCACCTAAGTCAACATCAGGAGAGGGGGCATGAGGAACAAATACCCTGAAAACCGTTAGAACCCAAATAGGCACCAATTGAGACTCCGGCCTCTAGAAGCCTCCATTACCCTGCGCAGGGCAGCATCCTGTCCCAGCAGGCCAAGCAAAGGCAAACAGTGACAGTCTTTGGCTGTGCTGGGCCAGCGATCACAGGCCTGCTATATGTCAGAACCTCTCTCCCTTCTCTTCCCCCCAACCTCGGGGCCCAGGAGGACTTCGGATATATACCCTGCTCCTGAGCCCTGTGCACTGAAAGGTGAGAAAAGTCTGCTTTCCTCAGCAGAGAGAGGTCACCAAGGAGGTTAGGTCCTCCCAAGCCTGACCAGGCGCAGTCTTGTCCAATGGACCCTACACATCTGATTTGTCTGGGAATCGGGAACACCTCCCTCTTTGCTGTTTATTACTGGAATCTTCTCTGTAGTGGATGCACGATGGCTCCCAAATGAATGCTGTAAGATGCAAACGGCAAAGAAGAGCACTCCACGGCTCGACAAGACTCGTCTCACATCCACGGTCTGAAGAGAATGAGCTGAAAGGTGGGGACAGTGGTCGACAGGACGGGGTGGCAGCTGCCAGGCTGCTCGCTCTGCTGCCAGCTCTCACACCTGGGAGACGCTGCTGGCCAGGCGGAAGGACATGCGTTTTGCTCTTTCATTCTCCTGAAAGGAAAAAAATAAATATATATATATGGCATTAACATGGCCCAGTGTAGCACCTGTTAATGTGGAAAGGCGCAGTGTCCAGACCGGGACTCCCCAGAGTGCAGGTGTTCTACTCTAGCCCAGGAATGCAACAGCAAGACTCATTGCAGCCACTGAACACTACGGTGCACCAAGTATGGTACACAACTGGGGGGTGGCTGGTTGGGCCCCGGCACCCAGCAGGCAGGCAATACAGTTCAGCGGAATGAAACAGCATTGAAGTGATGTCTCGAGTCTGCCTATGTGGGACTAGACACAAGGTCGGAGGAGCTCTCTTTGCTGCGAGCGACACCTCTCCCTCCTCCTCTACACCAAGGGGCTGGAAATACACCTTCCTTTCTCCCCAACCCAAGCTGAGATCAGATAGAGAGAGCTGTTTCTCCTCTCCTGGGGATCACAGTCTAGAATAACCAGCCCTGAGCTGGGAGCTGGGAGCCCTGGCTTCTTACCCTGATTCTGCTGCTAGTTTGCTGGGTGACCTGGGCAGGTACATTCACCTCTCTGAGTTTCAAGTCTCAGCAGTAATTAAACTTCATGAGCCTCACACTGCTGCCTTCCACTTAGACTAAGGGGCTAGAAGCGAGGGTTCATTGTCACCACGTTCCTGTGCCTCCCTAAAAGCCTGGTTTTAGGTTGCCCTACACATGCTGCGTGCGTGCCCCCTGCCTGCCCCACCGCCCCCCACACCTGCCTGCCACCTGGCAGCAATCTTTACCATGTGTCGCCGCCGCCTCTTGGGTTGGATGCCCTCCTGCACATAGGGGGGCCATGGGAAGCCCTGGGGAGTGGAATACCCACTCTCGCTAGACACCTCCTCGGAGTCTGAGTCCTCCTGCCTTGGCTGGGCAAACCGTTTCTCCGGGTAGATCTCCTTCAACCAGCCCTCAAAGAACACTTCCAGGCAGCGGCCAGCCTCTGCGACTTCTGAGTCAGGCTGAAGGGGAAGGACAACAGTGATGTTCCTGCCCATTCCCACCAGCCCATCTCTTCGTGGTCCCTCAAGAGCTCTACAGTGAGTGCAAAGCCTGGCTAGTTTCCTGGAGGCCTAGAAGGTGACATTTTCTCCTGAAGTCTTAGGACAATCAGTTTAGCAGCATCTCTCAAAGCAGAAGTGGCCCTGACAATTACCCACAGATGGCCAACCACTAGCACTCCCCCTTCTTCCTCCTGAGTCCATGCTGAGGCCCAAGAGTGGGGGAGAGCTTATAAATACTCACTATGGGGGCCCCAAAAAGTCTGTTCCCAAGTCCTCATGGCAACTCAGGACCAAACCTGATATCCCCGTCCAGCCATGAGTCTTAGGGTCCCCGGGAAATAGGGGATAGGGAAAACAGGCAAGACATACATAATTGAACTTTGCACAGTTCCAGAACATGAGGCGGACGTCTGATACCACCTCCTCTGGGGTGGTATAGTGAGCTGGGTCCTTCTTTTGCAGCTTCCTCCGGATGATCGACAGGTCCATGGGCCTCTTGATAATCTGGTAGTAATGCCGGGCCTTGGGGGAGGAGAGAAGGGGAAGCCAAGCAGGAAGACAGAAAAAGTGGAGGTGCAGAAGGAGGAGGAAAAGATGGAGAATGAGGTAGGACAGGAGTGAAAGAACACAACAAAGAGAAGGGCAGCAAGAAGGAAAGTGGAGAAAGAAGACAAAAAGATGGGGGAAAAGAGGACTGGCTCACTGTCCAGTCTGGTGCAGTGGCCGGGGGGTTGGGGGGCTGTGGTGGCCATGGCTGGGTCCACTAGTCCGGGCACATATTAACTCAACTTCCAAGTGGCCATGCTCTGAGCCCGCCCTGGATACCCCTGGGACCCGCCACGGGCCCAGGACCTCGGGAGCCAGCAGGAACAGGCAGCCTTCCTTACCAGCGGGCTAACGGGCTCGTGGAAGGGCAGGCTGAGGCTATTGCAGCATAAGGACAGGACCAGCTTTTCACACTTCTGCAGAAACCAGAAGGACAGCATGTTACTTTTCCCTGGCCCCACCTCAAGAAGATGATGATAGTGACCCTGGTAACTCCAGCTCTGTCCCATAGGGCATGGGCTACCATGAGAAGGCAGAGCCCAGCCTCCCAGACCAGAGGAAAACAGGTGGCAGGAAGGAATTCACAGCAAACCCCCATGGGCCAGGCTGTCAGGCATCGCCTAACAGAGAGGTAGCTGGAGAGGCCTCCCAACCCCTCAGAAAAGCCTCAGCTCCTGGCACGGGGGGCTGCCCCAGGCAGGAACCTTGTTCCCAGAGACCCCTCCCTACCTTTTGGTCACAGATGCTCAGGCCAGGAGTGGCCCGCATTCCAGGCTGGTAATAGCGGGCATTCTCACAGTCATACTCCATCTCTGGCTGGGTCAGGCTGCGGCACAAGGTACACACCCAGTCTCCCCTACAGAGGCAGGTGAGGCCCAGTGAGGCCTCAGCACATGGCTCAGAGCCACCTCCCTTATTCCTCTGCTCCAAGATACCCGGGGCAGGTGGGGGGTGGGGGTGGGGATGCAATGGCTTGGGAGACTCAATACCTAGTCCTCCCTGTAAGGAATGGCTTCCTAACCACCAGCTTGAAAGAAATTCAGTAACTCAGGATGAAGTGAATCCAGAAAAACAAAGGACTCGGAAAGGGGCTGCAAAAGGAATATGGGGACAAATCTGTGTGTGTAGGAGGAAGCTGGAACAGAGGAATAAAGGAAACCACTCCAATCTCAAACATCTGCCTGTCCGTGCACACAAGCAGCAGGGCTGCTAACTCACAGACCTGCAGTTCATACAGGGGTCCAGACGGGGAAGAAGCCCAGCCCAGGGAGCTGTGTGAGCCTGGGAGAGGCCTCTCAGAAAAGCACCCTGCTAGGACCCGCATGGCTCACCCCGGGAAGCCAAGCAAGGCTGGCAGGTGGCAGGAGAGGTGGAACACTTTTGGGCAGCGGTCACAGCACAGCAACTCCCCCCCGTTGAGGCACACGGCACAGAAGTCCTCATTCTCCATGGGTACTGGTGGCCCCTTCTTGGCTCCAGGGGTCCGAGGAATGAGTCTTTGTTCCTCAGGAGATACACTCTCCCCCTCTGGTGCCTGCTGCCCAGCCAGAGAAGTTACAGTGACCTTTCTTCCCCCCAGACTTGGGGCCTGGATGGCATCAGGCATGTTGTTCTGGCTGACCTTGGAGAAGAAGGAAGTCAGCAGTCAGAGCATAGCACCAACAAGTTGTGGAGGGAGGGAGAAGATGGACTGACCAGGCCCCCAGGCCAGCCAAGCCCCAGGGATGCTGGGACAACCTCCTCACAGCCAGGGGTAAATCTGCACTGGGTCAGCGACAGAGCCAGAATTCTGACAGAAGCAGAGAGAAAAGAGAGGTTCCCAGGGTGGGCCAAGTTCAAGGACAAGACAGAACAGAGTGGTACCTTAATGGACATGCTAGAAGACTCAGTGCCACACTCGATGATCAACAGGAAGCTCCCATCCTGCTCATTCTTTTGGGGCTTCAACTTGAACACCGGCATCTCTCCCGAGGAAGCCGCACAGATCTTGAGCCGCTCCAGCCGCACGTAGGGAATCTTAGGCTCGCTGTTGAAGGGCCTGTGGCAAGAGAGACACCCCTGGGTCTCAGGAGGAGCCTCCTCTGACCCCAGCCTCTAAGTCAGCTCATCCACGATCCTACATACTGCTGCCCCAGATCCCAGTCCCACCCTGTACAGGCCTACTTGTCACCTTCCTGCCCCCAGGGAGCCCTCTGCTCAAAGAAAGGGAATTCCTAAAGAGGGAGCACATGTCCCCTGCTGTAGGAGCCAGGATACCCTCCCATAAGATCCTAGGCTCCTAACCCCATGATTTTACTCGAGGGTCTGGAAGTTGAAGAAGACAGTTACAGGTAAAGTTCTGCTCCTAGTTAAGTCATCAAGGATGCTGGCTTCCTGTGCCAACTTCCCAGGACAAGAGGTTGTAGGGTGAGAGAGGGAGGTTGGGCCAAAAGCCTGTTACCTGATACTCTGATTCTCTTTTGCATCCATCTCCAGTGCTCCTTGTTCAAAATTCTCATGCTCTAAGACAAAAGACAAATGCCTGTGATATACATTTCTGATAACATGCCCTATAACCCATATCTTCCACTCATGTGCTATGCATCCCGTTGGCCACACACCTGTCACGCAATTGTTACCCACACTGTGATCATTCATAATGGTGGCAATCCTACCATGGCTCTCCTTCTTCAGAGAGAAAGAAGGCCACCTTCTTTTAAAAAGATAAACAGGGGGGCGCCTGGGTGGCTCAGTGGGTTAAAGCCGCTGCCTTCGGCTCAGGTCATGATCCCAGGGTCCTGGGATCAAGCTCTGCATCGGGCTCTCTGCTGAGCAGGGAGCCTGCTTCCTCCTCTCTCTCTCTGACTGCCTCTCTGCCTACTTGTGATCTCTGCCTGTCAAATAAATAAATAAAAAGTCTTTAAAAAAAAAAAAAAGATAAACAGGGACATCTGGGTGGCTCAGACGGTTAAACATCAACTCTCGGTTTTGGCTCAGATCATGATCTCAGGGTCCTGGGATCTAGACCCACATCAGGCTCCATGTTCAGTGGGGAGTCTGCTTAGGACTATTTCCCTCTCCTCTGCCCTTCCCCCCATATGTGCTCGTGCTTGCACGCACTTTCTCCCTCTCTAATAAATAAATAAAATATTTAAAAAGACAAACAGAGGGGTCCCTGGGAAGCTCAGATGGTTAAGCTTCTGCCTTTGGCTCAGGTGATGATCTTCAGGTCCCGGGATTGAGCCCCACGTTGGGCTCCATGCTCAGTGGGGAGCCTGCTTCTTCTTCTCCCTACCCCTTACTTGTGCTCCTTCTCTCTCTCAAATGGGAATAAATAAAATCTTTATAAATAAATAAATAATAAATAAAAAGACAAACAGATATGGGGTGCCTGGCTGGCTCAGTCAGAACAGCATGCAACTCTTGATCTTGGGGTTGTGAGTTTGAGTCCCATGTCGGATGTAGAGATTACTTAAATAAAACTTCAAAAAAATTAAAAAATTAAAAATTAAAAAAGTTAAAAAATAAATTTAAAAAACCAAACATCACATTCAGAGGCTATCTAGGGGTGAGTGTTGGGTCAGGTGCTGAGGGGCCAGCTTCTCACCCTCCAAGTGAGTTCAGAAATCTTTTATTCTCCATATACTAATATTACATGCTCTGAGGAGGCTTTCTGGCCAGGCTCTGCCTTTCCACCCACGTGCTGGGATTTTAATACTACCTGAGAGTCTAGTTCATACTCCATAGGCAAAAGGCTCCCTGTAGCCCTACCCTGAGTAGTGCAGTAGAGCCTGTGCAGACAGGCAGGAGGTGGTGCGGGGAGGGAGAAGGAAACTGGCATTTACTGAGCACCACTCAGAACCAGGCACTTTCCATGGGCAACCAGGGTCCAAAAAATTTAACTACTTAAAATTCAGGGTCCCATTACTATGCAGTTAACAAGAGCCAATCATTGTTCAGTTGGTCTTTCAGTCAGCGTGAAAAAACAAGGGGAAAATTATTTCATTTTCATTTATTAAATGTATAGGAAATGGAGTGATCATTACAGACTAAACACATATCATACATTAAACAGAAAAAGTCCCAAACGGTCAGTCAGTGGTTGCTTTCAAACTTTCCAGCTAGCCCTTGCTTATGACAGAAAAAAGGAAGCCCCATTTGAGAAGGTATGTAGGTAGCTGAGAAGAGAATCAGAGGGTGTCTGCACTGGTCCAAATTCCCTTTACTCTGGGGCACAACACAAATCCATAGGACTGCCGGGTGTGAGGCAAAGCATGGCCAATTCTTGTTACTACAGAGAAAGCCATCAAATGATCTCACTGTAGTTATTGGTCCCAGTAGTCTATGTAGTAGCTATGATTAGCCCCATTTACAGAGAAAGAAACCAGCTTAGAAGGGTCAAAGGTAAAAAGACAGAACAGAACAAAGAATAAAAGAACAAAGGTAAAAAGTTTTCTAAGTTAGATATACCTGACTCCAAAGTCAGATATGCTCTTTTCCCTAAAATATTTTGCCAAGGCTATCCCCTCTGGGATGAGTTCTTCCTGTTTCCCCCACCTCTGACCCAGCCCTCCAAAACTTTTTGCATGGAAATGTTACACGAGGCTAAGTCCTGGCCACAGTGAGGGAAACAAAACAGGTCTCAGTAAGTCCATGTTGGAGGGAAGTGAACTGAGTCTGAGAGAAACGCTGCTCCCTCTTGCCTTGAGCCTGTCTCCTGACGTGTATCTGACCGGAAGTGCTGAGCTCATGCCTGTAGCCTGCACGAGCAACAGGCTGCTTACTGACTTGTGCTCACCTTTTGGGTTTCGGTATTGCTGCAGAGCCATGGATGTACTGACCGCTGGGACCAGTGGAGGTTTCTTCACAGAGAGGTTAATTGGCTCCTCCAGTTCTGAAGGCATAGCCAAATCCTTGGAAACCTCTAGACCCGGGGTTGTGGGGTCTTGTCCCAGAGAGTCAGTGAAGCGAGTAGAATCCTCACTCTCCATCTTTCAAAAGTGAAAGGCCAAAAAGAATCAAAGAAATCAGATGGCTTTACTGTTAGTAGTCACAGAGCTATTAAGCTTATGTCAGGATAAGCCTTTCAGGGGCCACCCTGTTGCTCAATGATGAGCAGAGAAAGTTGAATATCATTTGCCCCAGGACTTACCTTACACAGGGCATTCCCAAGAGAGGGGTCAGCCCCATCTGCAGGGCACAGGCTCCCTCCAGTTCGGCCAGAGCCGGGACTGCAGCTGGATCCAGTTTCCGGTTGCATGTCAGAAGCTGGAGGCATGCTCTGCAGAGGACAAGTTGCCAGACTTGGCATAGTCTGGATGGCACCAGACATTGGGTTGGGCCTGGCCTGCGAGTGATCACTTGCGAGGCTTGTGATGGCCTGGGAGGAATCATTTGTCAGACCAGGCATAGACTGGGGCGTGCTGCGCACAAGGCTGGGTACGGTCTGCAGATGACTGACTGTCAGGCTGGGCATAGCCTGGTTTTGACCACTCATCAGGCTGGACACAGTCGTGGGTGTGCCGCTCAGTAGGTTTGGGACCATGTGGGAAGGGGCAGCAGTCAGGCTGCTCACACTCTGCATCTGTGGCTCTAGGGTCCTTGCCAGCCTGGTAGATGACAGCTCCATCTCCAGTGTGTTGGAAAAGCCCATGATGCTCACCGAAGTGGAGTGCTGCGGGAATGAAGACAGCGCAGAGTTAGGCTGTTAGCAGGGGATGAGGGGAGGGGAGGAGAAATGCAGCCTAAGAAAGCTCCCATGCTCAGATCTCACTCCAGCCTCAGAGTCTAGTAGCTGCAGGGAAATCAGACAACACATGAAGTCCTATTCCCATTCCCCTATGTCAAGGAGGCTACTAGGCCCTGACAGAGAGGGGGACACAGACTGATGACACTGGTGTGCATGCATGTTTGTGAGACAGAGATGAAACAGTGTAGGAGAATGACAGAGATCACCTACCACCTGCCATGAGGGTGGTACACACACACACACACACACACACACACACACACACACACATGGAGCCACCATCGGCCCACACTCCTCACCCCCATCCAGTACCTAGGCATAGGATCAGACTGTGGGACTGCCCTCCAACTTCACATTCCCCACTGACTAAACCGCTAGTGCCTTCTCATCCCTGCTGGCATTCCTATGGGCTAGTTTCTGCTACATATAAATGGAAAGAAGTACAGAAGGCTTAAACTCTGATCTGCCTCAGGCCTTCTCTGAGATAATGCCAAGGTCTGGGGGGACCCAATCAGTCCTGGGGAACCTGAACCAACTCTAGGCCCTTTTCATGGGCTTGCTCAGATCAACTCCAGAACCACTAGAATTAAGGGAAGACTTTGATCAAGAGATGTGAAAGTCTTTCCTAGCCCCATTCTATCTGTCAAAGACCTTCCCAGTCAGAAGCAGAGAACATCAGAGCAGTTAGGTCTTAATATGACCAAGTATGGACAATCAGGGGGTGAGGCTGTAACTTCCCCACCCCAAGAATTGTTTGCTCCTGTCTAACTGCTTGGCGTTGCGGGGAGAAGAGACCTAAAGGTTCACAAAGCAAAGTTAAAGACATGCATTCCGTTTCACAGATTGGAGAAACACATATGATGGAGGAAGGATGGTGAGAGACTGGTTCTAAGTGTAACATTTAGGAATTTAGAAATTTGATATCCCTGCCTTTTTTTCTTTTTAGACTAAAGATAGAACAACTTGGCATCTTTTGAAAGTCAAAAGGGAAACAAAGAGTAAATATCTCTAAGCTTCCAAAATCAGTGTCTTCAGCTTTTCCCCATGAGTAAGATATTCAAATTTCCACAGGAAAGTAAACACTTCAAATATTTCAAGTTTCACTATAAAATTAGCAAACCTATTTAACAGTGAAGAAAGGTTGCCCTCACCTCAGTGAATGTCTCTCTTAGTCACTCAGTTCTTTAAGTCAGATGCTAGGAGGGGAAGCATCGTTGGCCATTCCTCCCCACCTCACCCAATCTAATTCCAAACCTCATCAATTCTACCCCTTAGACAAGTCATGTATCTTCCCACTAATTCCTCTCTCTATTGTTGGTGCCCTAGTCTGGGTTATACTCTCGTGTTTTCCCAGACGATAGCGGTAGTCTCCTCATCGGAGAAATATTTTTAAAACACAAATCTGGCCACATCATTCCTTTGCATGAAGCCCCACAGTACACTCCTCTGTTCTTAGGACAGCTGTAAAAATGACTGCCCATCTGCTGTCCTACTCTGTAGCCACAGTTCACACAACAGCCCTCCCATTCTCAGAGCTCTAGCCACTCACATTTTTTTCAATCCCTGAAACATGCAAAGCTCTCCTTTCACCAACAACCTTCATCCCCTTCAAACAGACCTCTTCCTCTCCACGGAACATTCTCCTATCCCTGCCCCTATAGCACTTGTCCTTCTAAACTCAGCTCATGTGTGATTTTTTTGTATCAAAGCCTCTTTTCATTCTGTGACCCAGACCTCATTCCTCCCTTTTACATTCTTGTAACTCCTTTTTTGGGGGGGGGCTATATTCTCCTAGTTGTGAGACTATATGATGAATCTCTATTTTCCCCCATAAACCATAAACTCCATTAGGGCATAGATTTTTATCTATTTTGCTTACCCACTGTATTTCTAGACCCAGGAGCAGCTTCTAGACCTGGCTGAATAAATGAATTCATGAGCTATTTAAAATTTTTAAAAAAACAACAATGTATGGCTGTTTATTCTACAAATCTTAAACCAAATAAATAGCAGCTCTGTTCTATTAACAGCTGGGTCTATGTGTCTCTCTAAAATCATGATTGTCTGTATATAGCTATCATTTATTGAGCATTTATTATATGTGAGGAAATTTGCTAAGTATCTTACATACATTTCCTCACTAAATCCTCATCACAAATGTTAAAGGATGGTTGTGAATGTGATAAGAACAAATCCAGGTAAAGGGTTAGAACACTGTCTACCACATGGCAGGTACTCTGTGACCCCCAGCTACTGCCACGGCTGCCCTTTGTATTGTGACTGTTAGTGTTGTTCTTGTGGCCCTAACCCTATACTTGAGAAAAAGGAGGTTCAGCAAGGCATCTGAAGTGTTTTATGCAATTGAACACATCACTTTATAAATCTCCATTTTCCTTTTATTTGTGCTCACACATAGAAATGCAATTGATTTTTATAGATTGACCTTGTATCCAAAGACCTTGCTGAAGTCGCCTGGGGAATTTCTGTGCACACAAATCATGTCATCTGTGACTAGTTAAGTTTTACTCCTTCCTTTTCCTGCATTTGTTTTTCCGGCCTTACTCTGCCAGCTAAGTACAGGAGGACCAAGTCAAATGGAAGTTGAGAGTAGCCATCCTAGTCTTTTCTTTTCTTTTTTTTTTTTTCCCTTGTCTTATTTCTGATCTTGGGGCGATCCTTTCAATATTTCAACATATAAGCATGACATGTGATGTGGGATTTTTACAGATTTAGAATCCAAATCTCCAGTGCTGAAGCCACACTCTTGACCATGGCCTATCTGGTTTGGTCCTTCTCTGTGTGAACTCATCTTCCCCTCTCCCACACTCTGCACTTCAGCCACTGTCCTTCCCTTGCCTGCTTTCTTCAACCTTCTCTCTCTTCTTCTCCTGTTTTTCTTTTTCTTATCACCTCTTTCTCTCAGTGCATTCCCCTTGTTATTTCACTGCTTTGGTAAAGCTTTTATGTTCTATTCTTAATTCTCAATTTTAAAAAGCAGATGAGCTAAATATAAATGCCCTTTGTCTCCCCAAAGAAAAGTTTGTTTTTTATATGTTCCTTGGTAGTTCAATAGTGTTCAATAAAAAGGCTCCAATTTGCTCTACAGTCTAAGTCCCAAGATAAATATTGAGGAGAAGGAGGCCTGGGGAGAAACTCAAAACAAATTGGGTAGATTAAGTATGGAAGAGCTATCTCAAACATGCCGTAACCTTCCTCCCCTTGGCATCCCCGCTGTACTAGTTATACACCACCACAGCTTTCTAAGATTCTATCTTTCCTTATCTAAGGACAACAATGCCCAGTGATGGTTGCAATCCCTTTTGTAATATATGACGGTCTAATCCTTTTAGCTGGTTTCTTTCACCCTTTCCCCATTTGACATGTATATCTTCTGCAGCTCTGGTGGTCATTTCATCTTCCAAAGACACAGATGGCTCTATGAGATCCTTGGTGCCAAGCATGAAAGGCACCAAATATCTGCCAGGGTCAATCCCAAGTAATAACGGTCAGGGGCTGTATGTCACAAAATAGGTACAACATGAAATTGCCAAGGACAAAAACTGCCCAGATTAGAGTTAGGCTATCTCCACCTCTATCTCCAGATTAGAGGCAGGATGATTTTGTAGGATATCAACTCCCTTTCCTGATTACTTATTGCATATCATGAAGTGTGATTTAATGCAATGATAGAGGAGGGTATGCAGACTGAGCCATGGGAGAACTATGGAAATTCTATCAGAGTTTATTTTGAGCTGGGCCTGCTGAACCTGCTCCTCTAACAGCCAGCACATAGCACAGGGTCAATAACATGTCCTAAGATGCTGCAAACTAGTCTTCTTCATGTCCACATCCACAGCCAACCTCAAGGACACCAAGGCCATCAGGAAGTGGGGGGGAGCTCTGGTAGTGGTAAAAAGAACCTGAGAAACATCCACGTGAGAAGTCTGAGAAGGATCTCGGAGGAAGTGCAATAGGAAGCTGGCCCCACCCCATTTCTACAGGCTATACAAATACAGTGGCATTTCAGGAACATAGGTACACTGTGGTGGTATTGTTGATATTTCATTTGGCTCTCTGGAGTAAAGAGGTACAAAATATAAAAACAGAAGGAACTATTTCTTGTGCAGGAAGAAAGAGAGGATTGAGAACCTCCATCCTACCCTGCTGCCAGTGCTACCAGGTGAGTGGGGAGAAGGAGAGGGCCAAATTTCAGGGCTAGGAAAGGAGGCTGGGTCTTTAGGGTCTGGAAGGAAGGATGGGGCTTCTTGAGAGCATACCAGGCTTGGGAACGAACGTAGCTGCACTTGACATTTGGTGCCACACACCCAGGAGAAGTGCATCCGTCCATGGACATGATGTTGCCTTCCCTCTCTAGCACCCAGGATCATTCAGAGGTCAAATGTGAGGAGGGAAAATTATATGGCCAGCTGTAAGGTCTGTATAGAGCAACCGCTTCCCACGTTGTCAGCTACATAATGGATACATTGCCTTCTTCACATACAAAACCTACAGATTCCATGAGGAAAAATATGTATTTTGAGGTTTGCAAGTGAAAATAAACTATTTTCTAGTTCAGGGCAGAAAGAGAAGTCAAAAATGCCAAAAACATTGACTCTGATAAATCAGCTCAGGTACTGAGGTACAAGGGGAGACAGCCCTGAGCATCTTACCTAGCATCTCCTCACTTGCTCCTAATTTTCTCTCCTTCTCCCATACTTGTATGTTCCTATCTCTGTTCCTTTCCTCTCTTGTTTTTCTTCCCTGATCTGTTTGCCACCTGCCTGACCTGTGACCTGTCTAAATCATCCCAACTGAAACCTATAGAATGTTCCTGTCTGAACCGCCTGCCTTCACAATGTGCCTGACCTATGACCTCCCTGAACTGTCTGACCTTCAGGCTCTTTTACTAGTCACCTATGTAGTTCTTCACCCATCTAGCCTGTCTCCTGTTTGAACTCTGCTCTTCTACTTGGCGCCCCCCTCCCCATCCTCACCATTCAGATCTTGTTCTGGAGTTCAATGTGCTTACATTATTGCAATGACTGGCACACGGTATTATCAAAATTCAGAGAAAGCATGGTTCCTTCATTCAACAGAAAAGGAAACTGAGACACAGAGTCATCACTCACAGATTTCCCAAGCATATATAGGCCCAAGACTAGGAATCTGGGCGAACGTTTAAAAATCTTCTGGCTGGTTTTGATTTTGTGCCATCAGCCAGAAAGCTAGTAGTCTAGTAAGACATGGTAGAGAAGTCAATAAACAGACACTTAACATACATGCCCTGAGTTTAATATAAGTTCCAGGTTCTTACAGCAAGATAATATTGCTGGGAATAGAGTAGCACAAATAGGGTAGTGTTCCAAAGAAATCAATTTTCCAAATATCTGAAACATATCTCTTTCAGTAACAAAATACAATTGGCTTTAAAATATCTTGAATAGGAGTACTTCTAAAACTTCACACACTTTAGTACTTCTAAAACTTTAAATAATAGCCCTTGTTATTATTTTGTCATAATAAACAAAGTACATGGAGCCTCATGAGACCATTCTTAGTGACATAAAGGAACTTGGATGGACTTCTATTGCTGGAGAGGGCTGCCGTTCAGTGATGCTTTAAGGCCTGTAGGACTGAGCCTGTCCCTTCGCCAAATGACCTCCCAGTGTGGCACTTGCCCAGGTGATGTTTCCTGTCTTATCCCTTGTCATTAGCTGCCATTACAGAAGTCCTGACTCTTTGCTTCTACCCTGCTTACTGCTCTAATGCAGGAAAATGAAAAATTCTAGAGGAAACCATATAACTAAGCTTGCAGTCAAGACCTCTATCTAGATATCTGAGTGGGGACTTATGATCTCACACCGAATAGGATGTGTGGATGTATGACCTCTGTTCTCATTGCTGCTCCAAAGCTTCACCCGCTCACTTCTGGTTTTAGGGTTTTGTCTCAATCATCAGAATTGTTAAAGACTGACCACCCTGTAAACATACACAGGAGAAGAGGCAATGACTTGGAAACTATCTTGGAAACATAATAAAGTCCTTCACTTTGGCTGAAGGAAACAGATAAGGAGACAAGGATTGAGATGAACAGATTTATGAATTAAATCTTGGAATATTTGAGTGTTTTGACAGCTTCAGATCAGGTAGATTATTTGAACATTAGTAGATCTTCAAACAAGTGAATCAGACATCTGAAGAAGGGACTAACTTTCCTAGCAAGTGGTTTCACAAGTTGATTTTTAATAGCAAAGTTGTTGCCCTTAATAACAGTGAGTGCTCCCCCAGCTCCATGAAAAGCCCTTGTGCAAATTAAGGCTATTCCTGTGGATATGGTAACATATGTTAACTGACCAGAGTCAAGTGGGAAAACATTCATGGGTGGTGGAAAGAGAAAAGCTGAAGAGTGCCCAGCACCCTGATGATTCAGGAAGGATGGGAAAAGCAAAGAGGACTCCAGAGTCTAAGGGGGGAAGGAAGAGAAGAAGAATAAATGGATTCCAGTAAACCTGAAGTAAAAGCCAGAATGAGTGGAACCCCCAAAACCCAAGCCTTGGAGACTAGGAGAATTAGCCCAGAGATATTTTGGCCAGTCCAGCATAAGGAAATTCAGGGCCCAGAAACAAGGACCTGTTTTCTCATGGGCCAGGAGACCTAGACAAGGATTTTAGATTTGGTCTGTGAATGAAATTGGGCTAGAACTGAGGAAAGAGCCTTCCTAGAGGCTGCAAAATTCAGGGAGCCAGACCTGGGGAATGTTTGGCTTGGCTTCTGAGCAGCACAGAGCAGATCTCTGTACAGTTCTGCAACTGCTAACTGCTGACCAGAACCTAGGCTGTGCCTCCTGAGGCCCTGGGAAGGTTCTGACCAAGTTCTGCTGTTGAGGCCAAGCTTTGAGGAAACGACCATTGCTGGAGCTGAGAAGCCATGATCTGGCCCACAGATGTGAATGTGGAGACTATGAAGGCAGGACACCCTGTATTTCCTTATGCAACCCAAGATTTAGAGAATGAGTTTAAGCAAGATACTTCCCATCTCTGGGCTTTAATTTCCTCCTCCACATGCTAATGTAGATCTGAGTTGTAGGAATCAGATTGTGAGCTTAGGCATCAAAGTGCTTTGGTAATGAAGTGAATGCTCATGTGAGTCATCATCCCTCGCTCTTCTGCGTCACTCTTACTAATGCAGACCACAGGAAAGCCTCCTGCCTAGGCATCGTTTGCTAAAAATACATCTCAGATTCCTCTGAAGCCATAAGCAGGATCCTGGTGGTCTCTCAGCCCTCTGCAGAGGATGTGGACCACATGTAAGCAGAAGAGAGGTCCCCCTGCAGCTGAATTGGGCTCGGACAGGCTCTCTGTGATGCCTACATCCTTGACTCCATGAGAGCTCTGAGGAAGACAGTGTGAGTGTTTCTCATCAGTTGATTCATTCAAAAGTACAAATGAAGCTGTCAAAATGCCTTCTGGGTTCACTCGGGATGTAAGGAGTTCCGTCATCACGCTGTAACCATGGTCTCTCTTCAGAGTGGCTAAACCAAGATGAGGAACTGTGAGGGCCAGACAGATGTCAAAATTCATTCCAGAACACCCTGCTAGATACAGGGAATGTAGTAGGGAACGCTGCCTCTGAGAGAGCAGAGCTCAAGCCACTAGAAAATCCATTAAAAAATTTGCCTATCTCACTTTTCGGCAGCAATGCTTTCACCAGCAGTTCAGTTAGCACCAACTTGAGAGCTGTGCTGTCACCAAAGTCCTCCCCGTGGTGATGGAACATTCAGTCGGCAGCTCAGAGCGTGAACGAACCCCTGCAGAACACTCAGAAAGGCACCGGCTGCCATGGCTTCCTCCGTTCTGTGGCCTTCACATAGACCTCTGACTTTCCTGGTACTTGCAGGCCATAACGGGCTTAGGAGCAGGCTGGAGGCTAAAACACCTTGACCAGATAACCAGACGAGGCTGGGTCCTAAGCTACTCCCAATGAGTGTAAAGAGGAAAATCCAGCAAGTGAGAGGCCGGATGGAGTCCTGACTCTCCCACTGCAGTGCCCAAGGAGAGGCGATCTAACCTAGCCCCTGAGCACGGCCAGAGTCAGGAACCTGTGCTCTGGTCCTAACTTTGTCAATGCTCTGCTGTATAGCTCTTAGGTGGGTCACTTAGCCTCTCTGTGTCTCAGTTTCCACATCTTTCAAAGGGGAATATGAAAGTGGCTTCCTCATAGTACTTCTAGGATAAACAAAGAGATAAAATGGAATAGTCCACGTAAAAACCTATGGGAACAGGTAGAAAAATGCTACACAAAGTATTATCATTCAATGATAAGATGCTCAAAATGTTATTCTATGTCCTCAATCATCTCACCCTCTGCCATACCAAATCCCAGCTTCAAGGCAATGAATTCCTTCAAAAAAGAAATCCCTTTTTCTTATTTTGGTAGCTTTGTGTCTAACCAGTAACTCTCTCAGTCAAGTAGACCCAAAGGCTCCTCTGAGCCAGGATGGCAACAGAGGTTCCTTTTGGGGGAGGGGAGAGTCCAAGCCATGAAGAAGCCTACAAAATATCAGGAAAGGGCCAGGCCACCTACTCCTCTGAACCTCTCCCTGAGCCCAGGTTAATAAGGGCCAGAGACAGCTCCAAATGAGAACTTAAGAATTCCTAGGACCTTTATTAACCCCACTGTCAACCCGTGGTCACACAGTAGGGTGGCATCCCCTTGATGCTCAGAGAGCCCTGTGGGCCACCCACATGGACACAAAGACTCCATGTTTGCACACAGCTCACCTTTTTTCCTTCGTACTGTCTATAGAAACAGAAGCAGGTTCTATTAAAGCAGCAGCGGCATTTTCTACATGGCTTCTCCTAACCCTTGAGCACTGGCAATCCCCATGTTTCCTTCTGAACTACTGACATCTAGAGCTAGATAACTTCTGGGCATCTTCTTATGTAGCTTCCACAGGAGAATGCCAACAATTCAAATTTACCTTTTTCCTCCCCCAAAATAGGCTCTTCTTCCCATGCTCCCACCTCAGTGAATGGCAACTCAGTGGGCAAGACAGACCTGCATGTCAAGCCAAAGGACCTTCTCTCTATCACTTCCCATCAACAATCAGACTCCAAGTCCAAAAGTTCCTGTGATCTGATCTCTTGAAGACCACGCTTCCTCCTTATACCCATTGTTACTGATTCCATTCAATCTCTCCTTGTTCTCCTCTGTACTATTTTGGTCTTCCTTCCTATAGCTAAAGTGACCTTTCTAAAATTTAATTCAAACCATGTCCCTCCTTGCTAAGAAATGTTTCCTTCACTCCTCACAACACAACTCCCAAGATTAAATGTTAAACTTTGAGCACAATTTACAGGGCCTTCCAAGCACTCTGGTTCCATTCCCATTCCCCAGTCCACCTCATGTTCCCACCAAGCCAAGCGATCTGAAACCCCCTGAAGTACCCCAGGCTTTCTCTCACTTCTGGACCCTCCTACTGGCCATTCCCTTTGATTATTTAGTCCAGCCCTCTCCCTCATCTCCCTTCACTAGCCTGACTTCAGATCTCAGCTTAAAATCATATCCCCTAGGAAGTCCCTCTGTGAACAGTTTTTCCAATGTTACACGCTCCTTCTCTCTAGCCCAGTGACTATCTCAGCACTTTATCACATTTATTGCTGCTGCTCATTTAACTGTCTGTCTCTCCCACTAGACTGTAAGCTCCGATGTGAGACTCTTCTTCACCGATCTGTGCCTGACACCTAGCAAAACATCTGGCCCATACTAGGAGACGGATATATATTTTTTGAACATTGAGTGAGTAAATAACTGGATGGATGGATAGGTAAGTGGCCCAAGTATAAAAAGTTAAACCCCTGAGAGCCACAAAGCATCCATTTATAGCATCTCTATGGCCTCGAGGCCAAACTGTTTTAACAGGGCAGGACCAGCACAGACCAAAACCCACTAATACCAGAGGCCTAGCCAGACTTCAAGAGCCACCAGGGATTTCCAAGTTACCATTTCATCTTTGCATACCTTACTTTTCTGCAGTCTCTTCTCACATATCACTGGGGTAGACTAAGATATATGTGGCGATGGTGCTGGGGGGAACATGGTGAGGGGCAGGAACTAGGGCTGCAGAGCCAGAGCCTTGTACAGGGCTGAGTGCACAGGCTGGGGGTACCCAACATCTGACACAGCTTCAAGCACACGGCTGACAGGAGGTGCCAGGGGGCTGAGGAAATCAGACCAGAGAAGGCAACAGGGTAGTGAAACAGGGACAGGGGAGACGGGGAGGGCCGAGTAAGGTTCTAGCTAGGAGCATGGCAGGGGTGAGGGTGAAGGGCAGGGATATGGGGAGGACAGCTGACGAGTTGTGGGGCTCTGGGTGGTTGCCAAAGTAAATGACTCCCTGTAACAAGCAGGGAAGTCAGTAGACAGGAAGGGCTCCAGTTGCTTATCTTCAAGAGCTCTCAGTGCCCCTAGCAGCTCAGTCACCTTGTCAGGACATCGCTGCAGACCACCCCCACCCCCTACCCCGACAAACTCTACTGATTCCAATTCTAAAGCCCATCAACTTTGGGTCATGCAGCCACATAAAATATTTTCCCCATTTTTGTTGCAGAGAAAAAACAGTTCAGTCTTTGGATTCTGACAAACCTCATTTTAAATAAACCTCAGCCCTTTTATCTACTAGCTATAGGGCCCTGAACCTCAGTTACCTCAGCTAGAAAATGGGGATGGCCACTTCACAGAACCATGAAGGCCCATGCACCATTTCAGGCCCAGTGTAAGTGTGTCATAAATTGGCTTTCTTTCCCTTTTCCTTCCCCCTTATACTCTAAACGAAGCCCAATTGGTCCCATTTCAAGTGTGTGTGTGGGAGTGGAAATGGGCATGAAGGAGGGCCTATGTTGCTGACTCATTAGGACAGAAGGCATGAGTCAGGGCTGTGTAATATCCAGGGATGGAACAGAGACACTCCTCCCCCCACCCAGTCATCCTCATCCAGGTCCTTGGGGTCTTGGCTGGCAGTGGGTCCCATGTGCTCAGGGAAAGCAGGCTCCACTAGTACCTTTCTCACCACATTCGGAGAGGAGTGCTGGATGGTGCCGTCCAGTGGAGGGACACCGGGAGGGTTTTCCTCCCCAGGCGCCTGGGGCAAGTTAGCAGCAGTATTCTTGTCAAGAGGGAGAGCCGGCTTTGGACCTTCAGATGCTGAAGGCTCATCTGAAGCCTGAAGGAGAAAATAAGAACTTGAATGGGTTTTCCTGCAAAGAACAGCAGTGGCGGCAAAGGCTGACACCCACCTTGTATTGCCCATTGTCACCAACTACGCATTGTGAACTGCTGGAAAATTTTCAGAAAGAAAGATCTTCTGACCTAAACTCTTCATGAGACTACATCCTAATATGACAGTCTTAGGATAGAAGCCAAACCAAGAATTCTGGGCGAACTCTGTTGTATTCACCATAGTGATCCTAACATGTCTGACTTACATTTTGCCTGTGGTCCTCAATGAACCCTAGACCTTTCTCTGCCATCCTCAGGATGATTTCCTATCTCCTCAAAAGAACTGAGCCTCAGAGGGAGACATTTGAAGCAAGATCTGACATTGTCGGTGCTAAAGCATAAATGTGAGGCCTTATATTTTATAATAAAGTAAAAGTCCCTAGAGCTGCTTTGAAGATATAAATGTGATTACGGATTTAAAGGAGACACCACAGGGGGGGAAGTGAAAAGGACAGGGAGAAGAGGCTAGAATAGGAAAGTCTGGAAGAAAAGAAAAGCATGAGTTACGGATGAAGATGTGGAAACCAGCAAAGATCCCAGAGGTACGATCTGTACTTCCTGAATTGGCTCTTAGCTGAGAGAAGAGAGGAGCAGCATTCATCACCCCCCAACCCCCCACCCCAGGGAAGAGAACAAGGCATCTCCTGTGGAATTACAGTCAGCATACCAGGATCCAAGTTTTGGCTCTGTCCCTCAGTGTTTAGGATATCTAGGTAAAGTGCTTGCCCTCTCTGACCCCCACTTCTGTGCCTATAAAAAACGACTGGCAATACCTACCTAACACTGTTGATAGAATAAACAATAGAGTATATATAAAACATACCTAGCTTAGAAGGTTTGAAACAAATTTTAAGTCTATAGCTGTATGGTGTTATAAAGATGCTGCCCACTAGCATTACTGCATACCTGCTCTCTACTCCTTAAGGTCTCCCCTTCCATCTGAGGTTCATAAGTTCCCAGCAAGGGAAGTGGGAGGTTACAAAGATAAGAGATAACCTCCCTTCTGTCCTGGCAGTGGCAGGAGTCTGGGACAGCTTGGAAGGTTCGATTGATGAACAAGATCCCTAGTGTCATCTAAGAGGGCAGGGCTAAGCCAGGCCACTCTGGAGAGTACTGAGCCCAGATCTCTGTCAGGTGCTGTGTTTTTGGGAGCTTTCCTGAGATGGGCAGGGGAGTCCAGGAAGGACCTGAAATGTGAACACCAAGTTCAAAGCCACCCACAGATGAAGGAACTGTGTTCCCGTTCCACCCGGTGACTGCAGAAGCTGTGTTTGCCGAGTGATCCCAGGACAGGAAGAATGTGTGTTCCCCCTGCCAACCCCTCCCCAGCGACCCTGAAGCTCACCTGCACAGCATCCTCTTGGCTCTGGGACTGGACGGGCGCTGGCTGCCTCACAATGTAGTTGATCTGCCCCACAATGGTTTGCTGAAGATGCTGAGGAGATTTGGTCTGGTTCAGTTGTAGGCTGGGCTGCTGAGCCTGAAGGAGAAGCTCCAGGTCCTTCTGCATCTCCTCCAGCTCAAATTTGTGGTGCATTATATCCACATTCTGGGAACAGACAGGCCCAGGAGGGCTCCCATGCTGACTAGAGGCCAGATGCTGGGACGGAGGTAGGGGAGGCGGTGGCTGCTGGGGTGGAGGCGGTGGAGGGGGCAGAGGGGGCAGCTGCTGAGGCGGCTGCTGCTGAAAGTGGCTGAGCTTCAGCTTCTGGTGGTGGCCGAACTGGACTTGGATAGAGGGGGTCTGCAAGGTGGGCTGGGCATGGGTTCCTTGTTGAACGTCCTGCGGGGGCACGATGCATACCGGCTGGGAAGTCAGCTGTGGCGCCAGCCGCTGGGATGTGTTCTCCTGCTCCACGGGGGGCTGGGTTTCCAGCCAGGGCTGCATCAGCTTTGGGGGCTGAGGATGGCAAGCCAGCTCCTTCTCCCTGGGAAGCAGGGTAGAGCACTGCAGAGACCCCAGTTGTTGGGGTGCCATCTCAGAGGGCTGCCTAAAGCTGTGGGCTGTGTGTATACTGGGTGGGAGGACCTGGCCTTTGAGGGAAGGCGAGGCTGGGGAGCAGTGGGAGCAGCACACAGAGGAGGAACACAGGGCTGGAGACTGGAACTTGTGTGAGGGGTGGCTGAGAGTCTCTTGCTGAGCCACTGGGGACTGGTGGCTTTGATAAAAGGATGATGGTCCCTGTAAGCCTCCATAAGCAGGAGTATCTGCCCGGGACAGCTGTCCACCTTCAGTAGTTATACAGCCTGAAAGTTCAGAACAGAGAGTGTTTCCAAAGGTAACCTGCAGTTATTCCCTGCTTGCCACTTCCTGCTCCTGGGACCAAAGTACATTATTCAATAAACCTATACCAGGCACAGAGATGAGCAAACTCAACCCTGATCTCTAAGACTTGGCCTAGAATGTTGCAATAGAACCAATGCGGCCCTGTGGCGGCCAGGAGCATTTGAGAAATTAGCTCAGCTTTTTCCAGATACTCAGTCTCACTTTGTTTTTATCTCACTAGAAAAACCATGGGTTCCTTCAAACAGCACTCACTCCTTTTGAACATAGACTCAGACAAAAGAAAAAAAAATCAACATTGGGGGTGGGGAGGGAGCAGGGTGGAAAATTGCAAAGGGGAACCAACTGTAGGACAAATGACCAAGTCTCCAAATATAAGTCTAGGGGGTTGTGTTTTGGGTAGGAAGGATGGAAGAAGTCTGGGAACCCCAACATCATGTCAGCAGCAAGTGCCAGCATCGTCCTGAGGTCTCTAAGCCCTCGCACAGGAGCAGACAGCATCTATCTCCAGCTCAGTCTCATGGCTTCTTCCGTTCATTGTTTCTATGATGCTTACTTGGGGGAAGACTCAGCAACTTGAGGGCCAGAGGTGTGTTCTAATCACCTTTGGTCCCTTAGTGCCCAGCATGGGGTGCTGAACCACAGCAGGGCCTACCAAAGGTTTGTTGAATTAAATCAAAGGGGAGAGGGAAGCAAAAAAATAAACCTAAATTTTATTCTTCACTCTGTCAAGTTCAAGAACAAAGACAGCAGGTGGCCATTAGCATAACAAACTTACATCAGGCCATCAGACCTCAGTTGTACTCTGCCTAAGACTGAATGCCAGGAAATCACTGCAGGAGGGAAGCTCAGGAATTATCTGCTTACATCTCAACTCCAAGGGGCAGTGGGGGTGACACTGTCCCTCCCTCCCTTCCCTCCCTCTCTCTGATGCTGATACCCATTTTGTGCCTACACACATGAATATCCCCTGCAGGAACACAGAGGAACACATTCACCTGCACTGCCACCCAGCATTCTGGAGAGCAGGGTCACTGTCTTGTCTCCTCTCCAGCAAAGAAACCAAGGTAATAGGGCATTCATGTAGAATGGAAAGTGCAGATTTCAAATGGTCCTGTTACAAAAGTCTGTGTTGGCACTGCTTTTAAAGTTTTTCCCTCTCCCCAACCCTCCTCCCCACACCCACACAAGGGTCTACTGAGTGACTCCATGACTACTGGCAGTCTCAGGGAGTGCTTTCTCTTGGGCCTACACTGTCCTACCCAGTAAGCTAAGCAGATGTGCTCTCCTCATTTTTAGCAATTATGTAAAAGCCCACAGGATGGGCTCCGGCTCACCAAGGGAAGCCAGCTGCTTGGTCCAGAAGTTAGGCTCCCAGGTGAATCTGATACTCCAAGGGGAGCCCGGATCTGTGTTACAGTTTGTCTCTAGCAATCGTTGCATCTGAAACACAATCTGACAACAGCACCAAAGGTCATTTCTGTGGGCGTCTTACACCTGAATGACAACTCCCTCTCCCTCAGTCTTTGGACAGGTTGAAGGGCTTGGAGCCATGGGTCTTTAGCCTCAGGTCCCCCATATGCACATATCCTTGTACTTGGTATCTTCACATCCCTTCCCCTGCTCTTCTGCCCTCCCCCTTTTCTCTTATCCAGGTTATCCAGGTTTCTGGATTCCCTATAGTCTTCTCTCTTTCAGGCCTTAAACTGTTGATAATTCACCTGCCTGGCAGCCCTCTGAAGAGTTCCATTCATTCTACCACAACCTCAGTGTAAAAGCCTATAGGGGCAGACATTTTCTGAGCTCCCCACTGCTATTCTTTTGTCCACACATAAAACTCGCATCCTCATCAACTGCCATCCTCTTCCGTCATCCCTTGCATCCATCTCCTACCATGAACTCTCCCATGCATCTAGGACTTTGGCAAATGTCCCAACTAACCCTGCCATCATCTAGTTAACTGATGTCCTGGTCACCGTCTTGACCTCTTCCTCCATCTTTTTAGTGTCAATCACCTTCACCTCTCTTTTCGGTCTGGGCACTGTACCCAGACCTTTCCTTCATCTAGAGACCTTCATCTGCAATGCCTGACCCCTGTTCTAACTAGCTCTCACTCTTTCTGAGCACGCTCTCTAGTCTCATTGAATTTCCCAAGCCCCGCACCATTAGTCCCTGGGGCCAGCTCAGCTTCCCATCATTTGCAGTCACAATATTACCAGGGCCTAATTCCCTCCACATCACCACTGTCCATTAACTTTAGGTCAATACAGCCATCCCGAAGCCATGTTATCTGGGGTCACTTTGGTGACCACCAACCTTGGAGGCACCCTGCTGTCCTTTCTCTTATTACTACTTTTCTTGTTGGCTTTCTCTTCCACTGTCCTCAGTGATTAAATTCCTCACTTCTCGCCTCAGTTCCACTTACCCAGTGCCTAACCCTCTTATCACCTCCTACTTCAGAAAGGACAAGAGACACAAAGACAAACTGCCCCCAAACTGGTACCCTGCCTGTCTCCAAACATTATATGGAGACCTGCCTGTCCTCCCCTCCTCAGAGGAAGTGCCTTTTATGTTTAGGGTCAGCTGGTTCCCTCTGCCTCCCTAGTATGCTCACCCCACCACACATCTCTTCTCTCTATCATCAATCTCTTCCCCCAAATACACTCGTACAAATGTCTTCTGTACTTAAAATCAATCTCCCAACTCTGTCCCTTCTCAAGCTACCTTATTTCCCTTCTTTTCACTTCTGTTTCTACTTCCTCCTCTCCTCCCCTCCCCTCAGTCCCCCCATACTAGCTTTTCACCTTCCTGTTTTGCTAAAATTTCTTTTAAAAGATCACTTGGGACCTCCTGATTCCCAGATCTCAAGGCTTCTCTTCACAATCCATCCTCTTTTACCCAGGTAGCAACGATAACATTGACTACTTGAAATCTGAAATTCTGTTAATTTCTGTGTACCATCCCCTCCTACTTTTCCCGCAATCATCTCTGACTGTTGCTTCTCACCCTCCTTCACTCTTCTTCTCCCTCCATCTATGCTGAGAATGCTAGTATTTCCCTCGGTTCCAGATGTCTTATCTTCTTCTTCCTTCACATACTCGTCCAAAGGGCACCACCAATACCCCAGTGACTGCCAAATCTCTATCCCCAACCCTGACTTTCCCTCTGACTTCCAGACCCATCAATCGAAATGGATTTTGGACATCTCCTTGGAGATGTGCTGCAAGCACATTAAATTCAACATAACCCAATATACACTCCACCAACATATTTCAAATTTCTCACTCTTCCTGGTCTTCACCACCCTCACAAACCCAATGCCTCAACATCATCCTCAATGCCTCCTTCAAACACAAGCCCCCATTTGAACACAAACAACTGTCCCTGGGATGTCTGGAAAGAACACTGTTAGTGTCCAGGCTCATGCCTAAATCCAAGACCTAACATAGAACTACAGAATTTCCCACCTGACTTGCTTGGAGGAAAGCAGGACTGTTTCAGCACCTGTCCTTGGCACTGTGGAGTTTGGTAAAAGATACTTTTCACTTACTAACCCCAAAGCAGTGATTACTGAGTTGGAGCTCTTACCAGCTCTTTGCTGAATAGGAAAGGGACACTGGTTTTGCTGCAGACAGCCCAGTTGATGAAATTCTGCACGTGCTCAAACTGACGGTTGAGGACCATGATGCTCTGTAACTGCTGCTCCAGCTTCCGCTTTCTCTCATTAGTAATGCCCTGGGTATGGACAGAGAAGACAGAGTCCCTCATCCTGTTCTTGGACTTCCGTCTACCTGTTTGGGGAGTCTAGTGGCTCATGTCCCAGTGGGAACCCTGATGGAGTCAGATGAGGCTGTGCCCCCAGGGAGATGACAGTGGGACAGAGTGCTGCCATGGGCAACAGAAGGACATGGGAAAGTAGGGAGGAAGGTGGGTGAATTTTACAGTGCCAGTAGGGAATGTGTGATAAATGAAGGAGGACATGAACAAATGTCTACAGCTCTCAGGCATGACTTGTTTCGTGGCCGTCTTTTCTAAGGCTATAAGCCTGCATAGCCCAGGAAGGCAGTTGCCTTATAGTCATAGCACTGATGAGAGTTTGAACTGAATTTCTAGCCCTTAATGAGCCATGTTCCCCAAACGAGACTGGACATTTTAAGATATAGGGAACAGTAGAGAGCTATACAAATTGCACATTTGAATTCCAGCTTAGGCAGCTCTGAGCCCTGGGATTAGTTTGATATGTGCCTGGTTGGTTTTTTTTTTTTTTAATTTATTTATTTATTTGACAGACAGAAATCACAAGTAGGCAGAGAAGCAGGCAGAGAGAGAGGGGGAAGCAGGCTCCCCGCTGAGCAGAGAGCCCGATGTGGGGCTCGATCTCAGGACCCTGAGATCATGACCTGAGCTGAAGGCAGAGGCTTTTAACCCACTGAGCCACCCAGGTGCCCCTGTGCCTGGTTTTTGACCTAGGGAGAACACCGACCCATCCATGTGACTCATCTGTCCTCATATACCTCCAACTCCTCTATGAGCCCGTTGGCCTGTTTGTTCAGCTCATTCATCAGAACCATCTTGGCCATTTTGATCTGGTTTTCCACCTTCCTGTGCTGATGCTTCACCTCAAAAATCCTATAAACAGAACATGACAAAGCATGGTGAGCTCCTCCCTCCAGGCCTATGAGGGCCTAGAGACAGCAAACATAACAGCCAATATCTTAGAGGCTGCCTGTGAAGATCAGAGCCCAGCAGACACCAAACATAAAGAAATGATAACCTTCCTTCACCACCCTAACCTTGGTACTATGCAGCACATTCGATCTAAGTGGGCCAAGGGCCCAAAGCTTGACCAGGTTTTCTCTGGTAAATCTCAGGTCCACACTCAGATCAACCCAGCAGCTCACCAGTTATACAGCACTGGAGGTAGCACAGAGAGAGTGAGTCATGTCGCTGAACAATGCCATGCAGTAAAAAGAGCATGGGCAGAGACAGAAAATAGACTAGGGGTTGCCAAAGACTGGGGATATTGAGGGGAATGAGGAATGACTACTAATGTGTATCAGGTATCTTTTGGGAGTGATAAAGTGTTCTAAAAGTAAACAGTAATACTGACTTATATAACTCTGTGAATATACTGAAAACCACTGCATTGTACATTTTAAGAGGGCAATGTTACAGTACATAAATTATATCAGTAAAGTTTTTTTTTTAAAAGAACATGGGCTTTGATCACACAGATTTAGCTTTCAAATCCAGCTGAGTCACTGACTAGCTGTGTTCCTTTCTGAACCTCAGTTTCCTCATCAAAACAATGGAGATAATCCAACTCAAAAAATTGTAAGAATTATACAAAATCATGCATGTAGATGCCCAACCTGTCACATGATGAGCTCCTACTAATTCCTCTTCCCACATTAAATATCAATGGCCCTATATCACTTGTAGATTTATACAAAAGACACTGGGATAGGGTGGATAAGGGGCAAATTGCCACTGATTTACTACATCTTCATGATAAACTCAGAATCTGCTCCATGCCCTCTTTCTTGAGCACCTACCCCTGGCTATGTCATGGCCACATTCAGAAAGTATGTGCTTAGGCCCAAACTCACACTGCTCACTCTGATCTAGCTTGGTTCCATCTACTAACTGATGACCCAAAGCTCTTTCAGTGGTCACAAGACGTCTAAGTTCCAGGATATATGTCTACTGGGACATATGCCCACATCTGCTTAACCCCTTGCATTCTTCCTAAGTACGACATCTGATAGCCTGGTATCGGGATCCAGGATGTCAGGAAACAGAGCATTTCCAGCATTGGCAAGGGGTTAGTATGTGTTACCTGTCCTCAATTTGTTTTGCAGATGTCTGTAGACTGGATTTCTTATGAGCCACCTGTGTAGTCACACTTTCTAGAAGCATCCTCTGGTTTTGCAAAACTTCTTCAAGATGCCTACACCTAAAGAAGGAGGCAAAGAAAAAGCTGAGGAGGGCTAAGCATGCCAGCCAAGCAAGAACCCCCACTGTGTATTGTCTCAGCCTGGCCCACAGAAGCTAGGATTATATATCTAGGGAAAGTGCTGAGTCTTGGCCCTTCAGGCCTTTGCCAGAGAAGGCCCACAGTGGGAGCAGAGACAAAACTCCAGTCTCAGCGCCCCAGACTAACACAGGCAGGGAGAACATTTTGACACACTGGGAGCCCAGCGCTAGCAAAGTGGAGTCCAGAGCCCTCCCAAGCCGCCTCAGGGCAGCCGGCCAGCCGCACCTGTGTTCTTTGTGTTCCACCATGAGGCAGCTATGGCACGTGAGCACATCGCAGGTCTCACAGAATAGCTTGAGCACTTCCTGTGTGTGTAGAGGACAGTACAAGGCGAAGTCCCCAGAACCGCCACTCACTCCTGCCAGAGAAGATAGAGAAAGTGGGCTTCTCTTGCTCAGGAAGACTCAGGTAAGCTCCACTGAGCACAATGAACACAGGGGAGACCCAGAACTTGGAGGGAAGCTGGTGCAGACAGGAGAGGCCTCTCTCTGGGCCAGTGAGGTTTTCAGAACACAAGGAAGAATGTGAGCTGAGCCTGGCCGGACTTGCCCAGCTGTGCAGAAATCACACACGGCCCAGCCCCAGACCCCTCACTGCCTGCCCGCAGCCAAGGAAGGTGCTTGCTGCTGCAGCAACGGATCTCCTGCAGAGTGATGAATCCTCTAAAATTCAACCTAAACCTCTTCATTCACCAGGATGCTGGGGGGAGGGTGGATGGAGGGGCTCCAGGCCAGATCACATGGATCATTAACTCTGGTTCCTGTGGGTGTCACAAAGGTAAAACCCCTCCCACAGTTCAAGGACCTTGGGCAAAGATGGTAAAGGAGACTGTCATTTAAAACAAGCGGCACTGGATGGACAAATGGATAAGTCCTGACCCTGGCTGTCTAATTAGGCAAGTCACTAAACAGAAGTGAGGCATGACTGCTCTAAATGAAGGTGAAGGTAGGGAACTCAGCTAGCTCCCATGATAATTCATGACTATTTTCTGCGCCTCTGGCTCATACTCACCCCTCCCTGCCCTGTCTCCCCAACAAGGGAGAGCCTGGCATGAACTCGTCATGTCTCTGGGAAAAGCATGAAGGCCACCCCTACCCTCACCCCGAGCAGGGAAACAAGGTAAGAAAGAGCCACTCTCCAGAAGTCTGCGGTCAGGCGCTGCTTCGGGGCACGTGAGCCGGTAAGGACTGCAGGGAGAGCTACCTGGTGGTCCCTTGTGGGCCCGGGGAAAGAGCGGGCCCCCAGGCGCAGGGCCATGCCGGTGCTCCTCGGTGCACGAGCTGCACAGCCAGCGGTTGCAGTAGGTGCACAGGATGTGCGCTGCCCTCTTCTCCTTGCACTCGGAGCAGTTCTGCAAGCACAGAGGTCTGCAGTTACTGACCCAGCCTTCTCTGGGGTAGGGGGCAGCCTCTGGGAGGGGCTGGGAGCCTGGAGGGCTGTTCCCTGGAGGGCAGTCAATTCTGGAGAGCCTCTGGGGAGGGCCACAAGGTGGCTTGTGAAGCAGAGAATCCTCTGTGACTAAAACAAGAGTGGCCTCAGGTGCTATTCCCCCAAGTCTCATGCTGCAGATGAGGACACACGAGTAAGTAAGGTAAAGGGGGGCTCCCCAGGCATGCACAGCCTGCATGGGTTGGTGGACTGGCAGGGTCTGTGGGCGATGCTGTGATAAAAGGCCACACCAAGTGCTAAGGAAGCAAAGTGGGGTTTCCTAGGGGCTCAGCCTAGGATGTGCCAGGAACTATTTCATGAGGAGGTGACTTCTGATTGGATAGGGAATGACAAGTAAAAGTCTGCCAGGCAGATGAGGGATTGAAATGGCAGCACACAGGCAAAACAGAAAATCCCGTGTGCCTGCAAAAAGGGAGCAGCCACAGCTGTGGAAGTACAGAGAGAGATGATCATATATGACCAAGAAAGAATAAGTACAGACCAACTCTCAAGAGTCATGCCTCCACAACTGGGGCTTGCTGGGCCCAAGAGAACCTGGTCCTCTCCTAGTCCAGATGTTCATTCATTCGGTCAGCAAATATCTTGCAGGGCTAATGTAAAAACATGAGGAAAAAGGAGATTTGGAAAAAATTGGCCTGTTTGGGCCTGAATAATACAGGCCATCAAAATGATGTGGATTCTCACTGTGTCCTCTTACTGGCATCTGACAAACCCACAGTGGGGGGACAAAAGAAGAGAAATACAAGTTTTACTAATTAAACTATAAATTTCTTGAAAGCAAAGGACATGGGTGTCTGTGTCCCTAGCACCCAGCACAAGGCTCAACACGTACCAGACATTCAATAAGAATAGATACAGGATCAAGTAAGTAGATTGGGCAAATGGATCAAATGCAGTGGCAAGGGTACCCCAGAGGAGGGAGGAACAGGAGGTGCTAGTTAGTAAGTGATGTGAAATTTCAGAAACTCAGGAAAAAGGTATTATTTGCTAAATATGGGCAAGATTGATTAACCCATTTAGTTCAAGCTGGTATATAAGTTTCAACTTGGGGGGGGGGAAGGAAATAAAAGCTTAGTACTAGTGTTTTCCAGTAAGAGCTATAAGAGAGAAAAATACGCCCATTTTACTTTCCCCAATTCAAATATTTTGATAAAAGGAAGGAAGAAAGGAAAGAAGGAAGGAAGAAATGAATGGGAGAGAAGGGTGGGTGGATGGATGGATGGATAATTAGGCAAATTGATGGAGGAGTAACAAGTCAGATGAAGTGATGGGTTAACCGGTGAATTTATGAACAGGGGCCCCAAAGATTTCTGAAAAGGATCAGCTGTTTCTTTACTCGTCCTAACTTACCCTGGCCATCTTGGATTGCCCAGTAGAAACGCACTGCAGGAAAAAATGTTCAGTTACATCCCTGGTAAGGAATACTCGCTTACACCCAGGACAGGAGATGAGCTCTGGGAGGGGAGCAAAAAAGCAGAGTCAGGGCAACATGGCAGATTATACATAAGGCCTAGACACAAGGCTTTTTAATATACAACACCAAGGTATGTGCCAGTGCCACTTATGTCAAAATGAACTACATTTGATGTCATGGCCTGCACTTAACATCTAGGTACTCTGAACATGACTATCTCAGTAAGGGCCAGTCCTACAGACCTCCTTGCATCCTTGTCTTGGCCTGGTCCTGCCCCCCTCACAAGCCATTCTATCATAGGCCCAATCCTGTTCTGGTTCTGTTAAGTGGGTGCCTTCCTGCTACTCCCACTCCTCATTCCTCAGCTCTGAGAGCCCAGTTCCTGTTACTGGCCAAGCTCCAGGGGGCCAGTTTAGCCCAGGGCATAGATCCAGCCACTAAGGTTCCCACACAGCAGAACGACTTTAAAGATCTCACAACTAGAGCTTCGAGCAAGCTCTCCCCAGAGAAAGCAAGGCCTCCCTCCCTGCTCATCTAGGAGGTATTTTTCTCTTGCTACTGTCGATACCAGTCAGTCTGCCCTTGAGGCTCAGAGAGCTTTTGCTGGGCCTTCTCCATCCAGCCATGTTGCATGCACTGCCCATGTCTCACCCGTGAACATGAACATTTCGTCCTAACTCCTTTTCCTAGAGAAATGTAACAGTCTCCAACACTTTCCCCAGCACAAGGGGTACCTGGACTACATAAGCATCATGGGACTGCCATCCTGGAGACTAGAGTATTCTTTAGGCCCACCTCGAGAGCAGGAAACCCACTGCATGCAAGAAAATGAGGCTCCTAAGTAGGGCCAGGTGCCTGTGCCCAGGCATAAGGGCCACCCAGAAAGCAGTGGCTAAGGCAGCGAAGGCAGCAGGACCACCACAATCTGCTCAGCCTCATACCATCAAAATGAGACAATGGCAGTTGCAGTCAGACCAACTGAAGTCTAAATACCAGGTTTACCACCCAGTGACCTTGGCTGGGCTAGTCACTTAATCCCACTCAGCTCCTCTGTACTCCGGTTTCCTCAGATATAAAATAGGAAGAGAAAAGAAGAGTTGCCATGAGGTTTATTTTCTGTAATACTTTAGAAAGCACCTGATCCTTGGCAAATGTTGACTTTGAATTCAAAAGTTTTCTCATATCCCATTCACGGCAAGGCCAGGACCTCAATTTCAACTCTCCCAGGTGATCGAAGTCAGAGAGTCTGAGAGGTCGAGCGAAAACACGGCCACAAGCTCTCCTATCCCTGCATCCATGCACGTGCAATCCTAACCATTAAAAGGGGGAGTCTATCTTCCACCCTTGGAAGCCAGGCTGCCTTAATGACCTACTCCGGCCACAGCAGACGTGACACTGAACAAGCTCCAAGCCTAGACCTCAAGTGGCTTTGTATGATTCCGCTCTGCTCTCAGAACTCTTAAGAGCCCCCACACGGACAAGCCCAGGTTAGAGCTGCTAGAGGATGAGAGACCAGGCAGACTGACACCTTGGTTGTCTCAGGGGCTCACTGGAACTCATCATAAACCAGTTAGCCCCAGCTGCCTCACCAGCTGAACACAGACACAGAAGTGAGCACAGTGAGCACAGCTGAGATTAACCAAGCCCAGCCCAGCCTAGCCAAGCCCTGAAGAACCACCCGGAGGGTCCCAGTCCAAATTGGTGACCTATAGAATCATCAATAAATTCAGTTTTTGTTAACTACTAAATTCTGAGTGTCTCCTAATACAACAACAGCTAGCTGATCTATCCTGGAAAAATCAAAATCCACATCACGCAAAGTAATAATTCAATACTCTTTCTCCCCTTCTACCCCCAACCTCCCCACCAGCACCAAAGAAACCCTCCCCAGTCTTCACAGAGCCATGGAGCTACCAATTCCCAGATATTCTCCTGTCTGTCAAGAACAGTGGCCACAGGTGAAAAAGAATGCTCTTCACAGGTGTCATCACCCAGGGGAATTAGGTGACCGTCCCTCCCGTCCACCTGTTTCGTCCTGGGGAGATCCTCCTCATCTACCCCCAGGTCAGAAATGCTGCTCTATTTGTTGAAAATGATTTCCACAAGGCTTCTAAGCCTCTGGGAGCAGATGCCCAAACATTAGTCTCATTTGCCTCATGAAAAAAGAGAACTAATTGAAGAGATCAGGCAAGGCCTCATAGCACATCCTCTACTGCCCCTGGGCTTAAATGCCAAAGTCCACATCCTGGTGCTCACAACCCCTCCAAGCTGGCTTTACCTCTCTGTAGTCTCATCTTCAGCTTCACCTGCCCTGCACCCTGTGTCCTCACCAGGGCAAGTATCTCTGCTGTCTTCTTAATATCAAACCTCTGCCTAACTCTCTTTGTGAAAGTGCTGCTCCCTCTCCCCTCCTTTTCAGATAAACTCCTATTCATCCTTTCAAACCTGTTTGAATGTTCTACCTTGGAGAAGCAAGGTTGATTTCCCTCAGGATGAATTAATTATTCCCTCTTCTGGGTTCCCACAGCACCCTGAACATCCTTCTAGTATGACAAATATCACATTGCATTTTAACTATCTGTTCATATGTCTGCATACAAAAATAATCCACAATTGCCACTAAAGGATATTGCATAACTTTTTAGCAGATTGGACAATTATATTTATTTTGGGATTGGGTATCCCATGCGTATTCCTTGCACTCACAGCCACTGAAAGTAGTAAGAAGTCATCTGGAAGCTTTTAGGGTGATGAGAAAAAACCCAGCCAGGATGATAAATGAATCAGGTCTGACCCAGAGCAGAGGTGCAGTGTTTGGGAAAGGCTGTGAACTGGGAGATGTTCCAGGCCCAAAGCGGGGACTATCTGTAACCTCAGGTAAGTGACCCCTTTCCCCCTGAACCTTACTTTCTACATCCTTAAAATGAAGGGAATAGGAATAGCAGGGAATTGTGGATTATCCAACCCTATTCCTCTGCCTCCTGCACCCAAGCTTCAGAAATATTCCCGTGGGCGAGACTAGGTGGGACAGAGAGCTAAGCAGTGACCTGCCTATCCCCTTTGTCAGCAAGTCAGAGGACAGACTTATGGCTTAGGAGAAGCCTACATCTAAAAGCTCATCCCGTTGAAGAAGAGCAGCTATGGCAGACAGCAGAGCTGGAGAACTGTGCCAGTGGTACGAGCAGGTCCCCGAGAGGCTGTGGAGCCCAGAGCAGACATGTGCTCTCTTTGGGTCACAACATTTTTTTTTAAAGGTTTATTTTAGAGAGAGAAAGAGAGAATGAGAGAGGACAGGCAAAAGCAGGAGGGGCAAAGGGAGGAGAGAGAATCTCAAGCAGACTCTGTGCTCAGCATAGGGCTCAGTCTCAAAACCCAGAGATCACAACCTGAGCCAAAACCAAGAGTTGGGCTCTTACCAACTGAGCCACCCAGGTGCCCCAGGTCACAACATCTTTGTCCAGAAATTCTTATCTTCCTTCAGAAGGTCCCTAGCCCCCATTAAGCTGTACTAACTTTAAGCTTTTGTTTCCAGAGGGGTCCCCATTCTTCAATGACAATACCAAAACAAAGTTTTACTTTACTTATTTTTATTCTTTTATTTTTTAGTAGGCTCCACACCCAGTCTGGGGCCCAACACAGGGCTTGAACTCACGATACTGAGATTAAGACCTGAGCTGACATCAGGAGTTGGGTGTCCAACCAACTAAGCCACCCAAGCGCCCCGAAGTTTCATTTGAGACAGCTGGAATACATGAACCCATAGGGCTGCAGATGTACATATAAAATAACCAAACATCTGCTTATAATATTTAACATTTAATATTTAATACTTAGTTATTAATACATATTTAAATGACATATTACATAAAATATTTAGATGTACTTCCTTTTTTCTATTCGGATTATTCAAGTAATAGCCTTAAGCTTTTATTTCATACACAGGAATATCAATTCTGAGCAACGCAGAGCCAGGATCCAAAGGTCACACACAACCATTCCTAGAGCAAGTGGGGTTTCTGCCTCCTGAATGAAGACATCACAGGCACCAGAGTTCTCCTGAGGATCTAGGAGCCTGAGAGAGAAGCTCTGAAAGCCCAGGGTGTTCAGTCCTCCTGTCATAAGAGTGAGCACTCTGGTCCCTGGGAGGTGTGGGGCAGATGGTTCTCTTACCACCATTCCCTGCACCAGACCTTTAGGAACGTTACCTCATTTAATCATTAAACCACCTCTGAGAGGCAGGCCTTATCCCCATTTCATATCTGGGGAGATTGAGCCTCCAAGAAGTTGCCACCTGGCAAAGATCATACAAAACAAGGGCAGAGGAATGAATGGAATTCAAGTTTCCCTGATTCTAAAACCCAGCCCTTTCTGGGGCTCCTGGGTGGCTCAGTGGGTTAAAACCCAGCCCTTTCCATTATACTATAGCTCTCTAATCCAAGTGTAAACAAGGCAGTTTTAATTAATTCAATAATTTTATTAGTAGTAAAATATCCCATAATAATGATCAGACTCTAATGATGACCTGAACCTAGCTTTGGATCATGGGAATCCAGAAGGAAGGAACTGGGAGCCAGCCCATCTGTGCTTCAAGTTTTAAGAAATATGATCTTTGAGAAAAGGCAGGTGAAGAAGAATTTTTCTCCCTGGTAATAAATCTGGATATAGTTTCATATTATAGAACCAGTGGTTCTCAAACTTTGTTACATATTTGAATCCTATGGGGCACTTTAAACATCCTGATGTCCAGTCCATATCAACTAAATCAAAGTTTTAGAAGGTGGAATCCAGGCATAAGTAGTTGTTAAAATTGTATATTATATAACAATATACAAGCATGTTTGAGAACAAGCACCTTAGAGAGAGCATCCCCTGGTCCCAAACCTGAGCCTGATAGCTCTTTCCCCATACTACGCAGCTGAGAAGGGCAGGACCAGCCAGTTTTAAAGAGGCTCCACAATGTTAGGAAACATACTGAATGCAGCTGTGATGTATCTCCTTCCTGGCAGGGAAGGGAAGAGGGCAGATCCCTGACAGACAGCAGAGTGTCCTGATACCTAGGTTCTCTGGGGATTGGTGGACACACCCTGCCTCCCCTAACTCCCAGCTTCACTGAAGGACTCACAAGCTAAGGGCATGGGAAGCTGCCTGAACTCTGGCATGACAACCACTGCTGCCAGGGCCTAGAGTGTGCTGAGCTTAGGACTTAGTGGGGCAGCAAGGGAAGGGGGTCAAGACCAGATAGTCCACCCTTCAAAGATAAACAGCAACACCAAGGCAACCGGGGACCAGGGGGCTAGGCTGGGAGAGACATCCCAAGGAGGTGGTCAGCTCAGCCCACCAGGTAGGGACACATGAACCCCAGGCACCTAAGCCTGAGTCCCGTGCTACGCAGCCCACCGAGCGTTAAGAAGCCCTTCATCTTATAGCTCCTGTCCATGGCTCCAAGGAACTTTACAGCTGGGGACCAAGCTCTGACTCCCAGAGAGCAGTGGCATCCTCAGAAGCAGCCTGACGCTCCCCTGCAGCTCTCACCTGTAGAACCAAAGCTGGACAAAGCTAGCTTTTTGCATGTAGCCAATTCCCTCACCATACAGACGGTGACGTGGATGCCCAGAGAGAGGGAGGGACTTAGCTGAAAGCCACAGAGCCCTTATAAAATATAGGTGCTACCTCGAACCACTGAGCAGTCCCTGACAATCTACCTCTGTATCCACAAGTAAGACAGTCTACCTCCTTATGCCTCTATCAGTCACTAGGCAAGGAGAAAAAAAAAAGAAAAACAAACCCTCTGGTGGTATCCTCTGGCATGCTGGCCATCCTCACTACTCATTCCTGCCCTCCCAGCCAAGGACAGTCCCAAGGTACTAGGCACCAGCTAAGCCCCCCACCACACAAGCCCCTGCAGCCTTCTTCTAGCCTGTAACTCAAAGCAGCGCCCCCCTCTAGAAACACATTGCACCCACTCCCGAGATTGCCTAGTCCCTACTAGAAAGGCAGACTTTGATCCTATGGGGACTGCTGCTCCTGCCCCTGGCTGCCAGCAGGTTTACCCGTGGCCCTGCTGCCCTGTGATGAGAGCGACACCTGGGAGAGGAGTCTGAAGAGCGACAGGTGAGACCACCACGGGTCCCCGAGGACAGTGCTCACCAAGTGCCCAGGCACACCCACCCTGCGTGCTACAGCCAGCTGGGCTGCAGGGCCTAACCCTTGGGGAACTGGGTCCTGGGTGGGGTAAGGGGAGCACCCTGGGTCCTCTCCTTTCTCTGATACATCCTCAGCCAGGGCTGCATTTCTCCAGCTCACCTGAGACGCTCCTGCAAGAAAAGGTTGGTTGACTCCTCCTGTTCCTGTTTATCTCGAAGGCTCTGCAGCAATTTCCCAAACTGAGCAGCAAGAGGGAGACCTCAAAGAGGCGACTCTCTTCCTAGCTGCATCTCCTTCCTAATCCTCTGGGTGCCTTGGAATAGAAGCTCAGAAGGAAGAAAACGAGATTTTCAACTTTCAGGAACTAGCTCTGCCGCCCTCTGCACGGCTCAGGAGGCCATCACTCTCAGCCTTTTAGGACTCGATCCAAAAATCCTTCAGCCCTCCATGTTCCCCAAAATGACAGTGCTCATGTATGGCTGGAATCTGCCCCGATCCGGCAGCTCATTTAAATAGAGCTCATCACAACAACAGTGTTGGTGGAGAAGTGAGTAGCTGCAGGGCCCTGGGGACCCCCTGTTTATACGTAGGAAGAATGATGCAATCTGGGTATCAAAATAGCAATCCAGAACGGAATAACAGGCTCACGCAGCAGCGGTGCCTGCACACCCAGAGCTCAAGTTGACACACTCTGTCAGCCCCACACTGCTGCAGCACGCAGATGCCAGGCACACGCTCTCACCGCATCATTTTAAAAATCAGCAGGAGCCCGAGATAGCCCTCCATGCCCCCTGCACGGAAGGAGGGTGTGGGGGTGGGGAGACCTTCAACAGACATTAAAATCTATTTCCTACACACTCACCTGCTCCTGCCACTTCACCTGAAGTCCTTATCCTGTGACGTCACAGTCAGTTGCCATAGTGACCAATTGTCCGTCACAAGTGGAGGATTAGGACTTCGGATGGGGAAGACACACGTTTCTGATGCACAAAGGTCCTGGGAGGTGTCCCTTGGCAGCTAACGCTACCCTCCCCGCCCCCACCCCGGGGGAGATACAGTCAAACACAAGGAGGGAGAGAAAAGGGAAGGAAAAGCAAGGTTGAGTTGGAGGGAAGACATAGGGAGGGGGCAAAGCTACAAGTACAAGATAATCGTAAAAGCACAGAGCACAGGAAGATTGCAAAAACATGGGTGGGAATGGCAGGGAATATGCCTTGAAAGACTGGCAGGAGAGTAAGTTCCTGAAGGGCCCTGAGTGCTAAGCTAAGGAGCTTGACCTTTATCCTAAAAGCAAAGGCTCTAGAGAGGGACAGAGCTGGGCTTTATAATTACCTTGATGAACTAGGGAATGGGGGTCAAGGAGAAGTTTTGGCCAGTTTAGCAGTAGTGGGATTCAGAACAAGGGTAGCAATGGAAAGACAGGGACAGAAGAGCCATTTCAAAGAGAACCAATAGGGCATGACCAAAATAGGATGTGGGAGGGAGTGGTGGTATGTGAAGAAAAAGGTGTTAAGTGGAGGGGCTGTCAGGACCAGAGGTAAGAGGGAGGGAGAAGGCTGTTGCCAGACCCCATCTTATGTGTGCCCCACTTTCTCTGGTGTCCATAGCCTCTTTAGGTCAGGCTTCATCCTGCTTTGCCAGACCAGTGATTCACAAATCTGGAGGGGCTGTTAGAAATCCTGAATCTACCAAATCCAAATCTTGGGTGTGGGTACAGGACCAAAAATCTATATTTTTGGCAAGTTACCCAAGTGATTCTTGGGCATTCAGACCAGCACTGGCTTAAGGACCAGTAAGCTAGAAGCAATGGCAAGGACAACTGCAGCGACCGCCCAGCAGGGCTTTCTGCATCCAGTCTTGTCTCCTCCAATCATTCTTCTCACTAAGCGAGAATAACTTTCCAAAAATACAGATTTGATTGTATTCCATTGACCAAAAATATCCAGTGTCTCTCCACTGCCTACAGAATAGCTTAAATTGGTCATGACCCTTCACAATGTGTCCCCAAATTTCCCTTCCGGAGTTCCCACTTCCCTCCTTCAAACAATCCTAGATTGCAGCCAAAATTAACTCTTTTTCCTCCTGTCATTCCTCCATATGCCTCATCTTAACACTATTCCCTACCTTAGTTCCCATCCAGAGTCTGGCCCTGCCTGGCTCCTACACAGATATTCCTACTTGACCACACTCACAGATTCAAATCCATCCAATTTCCCAAGGCAGAGCCTAAAGCAGGGGTCAGAAAACCATAGCTTGCCCTTTTTGTAAATAAAGTTTTACTGGAACACGGTCATGTCCATCAATTCCCAAATTATCTGCTCTGCAGTGGCGGCGCTGAGAAGTGGTAACAGAGCCTGTAGGATCCACAAAGCCATAAATATTTACTAGACTTTTACAGACAAACTTTGCTTGTCCCTGGCCTAAAGCAAAGGCTACTTCAATTGTTCTAGCCTCACCCTTTGGGGTTCAATCCTGGTAATGGGGATCCTGCTTATTTCCAACTCTACCTCCATCCCTGTGTGCTTGAGTTCTGATAATTGGGTCACACTTCCATTTGGGGTAGGATGCTAGGAACAAAAAGAGGGTATTCCAGGAGGAGGGAACATCAATAAGCAGAGGATTGCAGATGTCAAAATGTGAGGCCTCTGGGGGAAAGACCGGTAAAGCCGTTTCATGGAGAAGAGTGACAGAGATGAGGCTCTAAAGTTAGTTTGGAATCAGACTGGGAAGCGCCTTGCCACACTAAGTGTCTGTTCTGAATCATAAGCAATCAAGAGCCTCTCAGGTAGTTAGAGCGGCAGGCCCACAACAGAAGAGAGTGATCAGGGTTGAAGCTAGAGGATTTGGGAGCATAACACACAGAGGCAAGAGGTAAAGTGAGCTCAGCCAAGGGGATCCAAAGAGTGTGCGGCAGGGCCATGTGGCCCATCTAAGCCAGAGTCAGAACATGGGCATGAGATTAGGTGATGGGCTGAGGCAGGAGATGATGGTCCACAGCATTCAGAGCTCATGTTCGTAGGACAACCCAGCTGTGAAACAAGCTTTCAGGGCCAAGAAATAGCCCACAGCGGAATGCAGAAGGTACAGGATGGATGGATCTAGGCTCACTCATCTCATCTGATAGACTGGCACCTCTATTTCTTTCCCTTCGAATCTCAAGAGTCAATCCAAGGACTGCACTGACATACTGCAGCAAAGCCCCTGTCCCCATTTCCAGCTGGTCTGGACAGAGTGATAGTGGGAGATCCAAGAGCAGCAGCCTACTCTAGGTCTGCAGTGCCTACTGGCCCTCAGGTCCAGGCAAGCCCTGAATTGGCAGGCAAAGGAGCTGAATTTATTTTTTCAGGTTCTGTAATAACTATGACATTCAGCAGGATTCTTTCTGGACTCCTGATGCTCCCTTTATGTGGTAAGGGATTAGAGATAAGCTCCAAGGGTCTTTCCTGCTCTCTAGCTTTCATAGCAGTCAACCATGACTGGTCCCCCTTGAATGAGAGAGTTCCAGTAGAAAAGGGACCCCTCCAAGACCCTGTCCATCGATCACAGCTACCTTGAACTGAGGGAAGCCTCAGCAAACCTACTCTAGCTATATCCTTCTGAGCAGTGCTGGTAGCAGCTAGCACATCCCCCAGAACACAGCCTGCCTCCTTCCCAGTACCAGGGGGAATTGCTCTCCCAGTAACAGGTACCATTCTGAGGTGCCAGTGCTACTCCTGGGGCCCTAGAGAGCCAATTAGGGTGAGGAAACTGTTCATGAACTAAAAAGCCATCGTGCTGATAGGGCTTGGGAGCTCCAGCTCCTGCACCTGCTGCACACCCAGCTCAGTCCAGCTCAAACCTAGGAGACTTGGGTCACTGCCCACAACAGACCCAGCAATGGCTGGACACACCATTAGCACCAAGACTGAGCAAATAGCAGTCACCTCACCTTCCAGACTCCTATAGCTGAGCTCTCATCCCCCTGCCTCCCACCCTCACTCAAGGCCATTAGAGCCCCTCCAGCTGAGCTCTCATTAAGATCATCATTTCTTTCTCTGACTCTGAGGTTGTAGCATCTTGCATCAGTTCCCTCTTCAGATCTTCCCAAAGTCCCAAGGCTTGCCCACTGAGGGACAGAGATTGCCCCCACCCTTTCAGCATCTGTGGCTTACAAGAGACATGCTGTCACCCAAATTAGCTTCAGGAAGCATGAGGCCACGGTAGTTATTTGGTGTTCTCAGAGCTCTTCAAGTCCAGCCCTGAAAGCCAGAGAAGACCTGGGATTGCCCAGTTAATTAGTGCCAGAGTCCAGACTGAGCTCCAAGGGCCATGACTTCCAGACCAGGAGTCTGCCCACATCTCCCACGTCACCCACATGAAAACGTAAGATACAAAACAAGTAGATTCTAAAACTGTGATATCAGAATCAAGGTCTCTCAGCTAGGATTTGTCTTTCAGTAGATTTGAAAAGGAAAAACAAAGTTCCTTCTCTTTATGTCGGGAAGGAAATACCCAATTAATTGCCCTTCTCCCTTAAAACAACAACTAGAGTTATAGGAGTCCTGAGAATTTTGAAGACAAATGCAGGGCATTGTAAATGTCAGTTTCAGGCAGCCAACTCCCTTCAGAGCTTGCTACATTATTTTAAATATCACTTTGCCACTCAGTGGCTGACTTCTCCATAAAATCTGACCTGGGACCATTTTCAGTTAGGCTGAGAAGCAGAGTCCCATGTATATTGGCTCTTGTGGGCTGCATACACCCATTTTCCACTTTCAGCCATTCTGTACAGAGCCTGCAGCTCCAGTCATCCCACTGTACAGCTAAGCCACTGTGTGCTCAGCACATTGCTGCCTTCACTCTGGTCCCCATCACTAGCTTTTGAAGACCTTGCCCCGTCGCCTTAGAGGCGGAGACCTAACAGAGACACATTTCCTAGTGTGACAGAGCTGCTGGGGAAAATCTCCGCAAGGCCATGGCCACGTTAAAGGTGTGCACCTGAGGACTCAGGCTGCAGTGTTGGTTCTTTCCTCAAAGATTCTCCACAGAATCTCCCCATCCATTCAGTGATTCCACGTGAAATCTCCCCCTAAGCAGAGTGCTTACAGTGCTGGTCACAAGCTTTTAAGAGAGGTTTGACCTGACTTGGCACTTACAAGTTGTTTTAGACCTGAGACCTGACATATTCACGATACCCAGGGTTTTCACATAACGGGAATAATACCTAATTACAAGGTCATTCATATAATGAGAATAATACCTAATTACAGGGTCATTGTATGGTTTTAAAAAGATGATACAGGCACAAGCACCCAGTACAGTGTCTGCCAACCAGCAGGTGCTTGATAAACACATTTGCCCCTGGCAACCTGAGAAACAGAAAGGGCAGTGTCACAAGTGGGACAGTCTGCCTTCCATGTAAGAGCCATAGGAGATCTCTGTGGATTCACTGATTCAATCATCTGTTCAAGAAATATTCACTGAAGCCCTCATCCTATGTCAGGTTCTGTGTTGGGCTGTGGGGAGGCAGAAATGAAAGGCTCAGTCCAGTTAAATCAGATGTCTCCCCTAGTGCAGACGTGCAGGCCCCAGGGAGGGTCCCCTGAGAAATCAGAGTTGAAAACCCCGGGCCCATGCACACAGCAATGCTCAGCTCTCCCAGCAAACAGCAGACTTGGATTTATGGAAGTGGACTTACCCTCATGCACTGTTGGCCCACCTGGCTGGAGGCATTGATGGACCGTATTTATTCTTTAGCCTCTACCCATCTCCTCTCTAGCTGCTTCCATGTTTTACTTTTGAAAACCCCAAACTGGCAGAAGTAGGATAAGTGTTTTAGCAAGTCTGGGCCCCTGCTCTGCTGGATAAAGTGGCAGTGCTAAATGCTCTTTCCAAAGAACCAGATCCCAAGCAGGGTATCTCAAATTAAGGACCAGAAATCAAGTTCAGGTATTGGGTCTCTCACTAGACTAACTAGAGGTAGATGACAGCTCTCCTCTCATTTTCATGAGACAGCTCATTTGGGTACCATTCTTTCAATTCTTCCAAAAACATTCAGTGAGCAACCGATATACACCAGTCCTGGTCCATGGAGAACCTCCCAGAGGTTTGCTTCTTTGCCTGAACTTTTTTTTTTTAAGATTTTATTTATTTAGTAGACACAGAGAGAGAGCATGCACAAGCAGGGGGAGTGGCAGGCAGAGGCAGAGGGAGAAGCAGGCCCTCCACTGAACAGGGAGCCCGATGCGGGGCTCGATCCCAGGACCCTGAGATCATGACCTGAGCCGAAGGCAGACGCTTAACTGACTAAGCCACCCAGGCGCCCCTTTTTGCCTGAACTTTACAATCTTCTCTTCACATCCAGACCACACTATATTATTATATGTCTAGATCTCTGCCCTTCAACAGAACAGGAGTTCCTTGAAGGCAAGGGCCCTGTCTTTTCATCTCTATACCCTAATGCCAAAGAGCCTGGTACGCAGAAGTCAAATACCTGCAAAGAAGACAGACATACACAGGCAGATAAACCCACACAGCATAGAGTCCTAAAATCTCCCAAGAGGTCACGGAAGCTGATTCTACTCTTCACCCATAAGTGCAAATATGGAAGGTAACAATGGCCTGGCCAGGACACAGGACAGACTAAAGAATATAAGATGCCACATATTTAAGAAATTGCCCCTCTTGTTCCAAATCAAACATATTCACATCTGACCAATTTTTTTTCCCACTTCAGTTGCAAAAGTTCTAAATAACAGTATTTTGTTAAGTTTCTAAGCTTCTTACTATCTCTTATGAGTAGTACAGAATGTTCTACATGTACGTGATCATTTAATTTTCCTAAAAATCCCATATGATAAATACTACTATCATCATCCCCATGTTCTAGGCAAGATGACTTGCCCAAGCTGCACAACTAGTAAGTGGCAGGCAGATTAGACCTCACACTCATGCCCACACATATTGACACCAAAGCTAATGTTTTTATTCTCCATTACACTCGGAATAACTTGGTGAATGAACACTATAATTCAAATAATTGTCATTAGTATGATTTAGTTTTCTGACTTCAGAGTCATACAAAGACTTGAAACATGCATCATTAGTTCATGTTAAAAATCCTAAATGAGGGGCACCTGGGTGGCTCAGTGGGTTAAAGCCTCTGCCTTCAGCTCAGGTCATGATCCCAGGTTCCTGGGATCGAGCCCCGCATCGGGCTCTCTGCTCAGCAGGGAGCCTGCTTCCCTTCCTCTCTCTCTGCTTGCCTCTCTGCCTACTTGTGATCTCTCTCTGTCAAATAAGTAAATAAAACCTTAAAAAAAAAATCCTAAATGAGATCAAAGACTTAAGCATAAGAGTTAAACTATAAAGTCCTTAGAAAACACAGGGAGAAAGCCTCACAACAATGGATTTGGCAATAATTTCATGGTTAGGACATCAATGAAAGCAAAAATAGATAAATTGTACTTAGCAAAATTAAAAACTTTTGTGCATCGAAGAACACTATTAATAGAACAAAAAGACAACCTGAAATGAGAGAAAATATTTATAAATCACATATCTGATAAGGGTCTAGTACCCATAATATGTTTTTAAAAATTCCTACAACTCAACAACAACAAAAACCCCAATTAAAATGTGGGCAAAACTGAAACTCTATACCATTATACAACAACTCTCTGTTCCCTGCCTTGTTCCCTGGCAACAACCAGGCTATCTTCTGTCTCTGTGACTTTGACTACTCTAGGTACCTCATGCAAATAGAATCATACACTATTTGTCTTTTTGTTGTTGTTGTTGTTTTATAAGATTTATTTATGTGACAGAGATCACAAGTAGGTAGAGAGGCAGGTAGAGAAAGAGGGGGAAGCAGGCTCCCTGGCAAGCAGAGAGCCCGATGTGGGGCTTGATGCTAGTATCCTGGAATCATGACCTGAGCCAAAGGCAGAGGCTTTAACCCACTGAGCCACCCAGGTGCCCCCTATTTATCTTTTTGTAACTGGCTTATTTTATTTAGCATAGTGTTCTCAATGGCCATTCCTATCGTAGCATGTGTCAGAATTTTCTTCCTTATTAAGGCTAAATAATATTGCACTGTATATACATACCGCATTTTGTTTAGCCATTCATCTGTTGATGAACACTTGGATTGCTTCCACCTTTGGCCATGAGAATAATGCAGCTATGAACACAGGTATACAAATATCTCTTTGAGTCCCTGCTTTTAATTCTTTAATTCTCTCTAGATATACCCAGAAGTGGAATTGCTGGATCATATGGTAATCTCATTTTTTAATTTTTTTGAGGAATGGCCATAGTGTTTTCTATAGAGGATGTACCATCTTATATTCCCACCAATAGTGTACAAGTTTCCAATTTCTCCATGTCCTCACAACACTTGTTATTTTCTGTTCTTTTTCTTAATAGTAGCCATCCTAATGGACGTGTGGCATCTCGTGGTTTTGATTTGTATCTCCCTAAAGATTAGTGATGTTGAGCATCTTTTTGTGTGCTTACTGGCCATTTATATATCTTATTTGGAGAAATGTCCATTCAAGTCCTTTGCCCATTTTTAAATTAGATTGCTTTGGAGAAGGTCTTTATATATTTTGGATATTCACCCAACAATGCTGGAGCTTTTAAAGACATATTTAAGATTCACCATGCTTATAAATTTAACTTATAAGATTTCCCAGTGTCCTTTAATTAGCAACAATTATTTGCTAGACAACTGAAATATTTAAAAAAGAAAATAAAATACATTTAATTTATAAAAGCAAATATTAGCTAGGTTTGTAAATAAAAGTGATTTTTTAAAAAAGATTTTATTGGTTTATTTATTTGACAGACAGAGATCACAAGTAGGCAGAGAGGCAGGCAGAGGGAGAGAGGGGTTAGCAGGCACCCTGCCAAGCAGAGAGCCTGATGCAGAGCTTGATCCCAGGACCCTGAGATCATGACCTGAGCCGAAGGTGGAGGCTTAACCCACTGAGCCACCCAGGCGCCCCAATAAAAGTGATTTAAAAATTTTAAAGTGATTGTTAAAATTTGCTACATTTATAAATAGAGTAAGACGTATAAGTTAAAATTTAAAGTTTAAGGAAGGACTAAATTTAAGTTTAAAAATCAGATTTTAATTTTAAAAATCAAACTAGATGGCTCAGTTGGTTAAGCGGCTGCCTTCGGCTCAGGTCATGATCCCAGCGTCCTGGGATCAAGTCCCACATCGGGCTCCTTGCTGATCAGGGAGCCTGCTCCTCCCTCTGCCTCTGCCTGCCTCTCTGTCTGCCTGTGCTCTCTCTCTCTCTCTGACTAATAAATAAATAAAATCTTAAAAAAAAAAATTAAAAAAAAAATCAAACTAGATCATCTTTCCTGTGCTCCAAACTCACAAAAGAGCCCAAGGAGGTCATACAGTTTGCCCAAGAGTCCAGAGGGCCCCAAATTCATAGCTAAAGACAACTGTGCTGCTGTAATGCCTCAAATTTGTATGCCTAGCCTTAGGCTACAAATCATTTTAATAATACTACAGATAACAAAACAAACAGAGATGATGTTTCTAAACATTCACAACTTGTTAGACTTTTTCATCCTCCAAGTTTCTCCAACAGAGACTGCATCTCTGTTACAGGCCTGTGCTAGAATGCTGAGCTGAAGAGTCCTCAACGAGAGGACACACAGTCCTCAACGAGACTGTTCCCTAGGAAACCTGATATTCAGGTGCAAGACACAAGCTCCTCCCACCTGGTGGTGACTTAAATGGTGAATGGTTCACTAGTCCAAGGGAGTCTGTTCAAAGTTAGTTCCCAACCAATCCTAGGGCGGCAGCAGCTCTCCCTCTGCCTCGGAAGTTTAGTGAATCAGGACAGCGTCGTCTCCATCTGGGGAGTAAGCCAATCCTTGAATCAACACCTTCCCAGGTTTCTCAGTTTGCCACCAACTCAAGGAAATCCCAAACATGCAAAGTCCCAGCTTACAAAATAGATATAGTAGGCATCAGGAGGATTCCTTTGTCTCACAGATTCCCCAAAGAACTGCATTTGGCAATGAGTACCCCTTGGGCATTTAAATTCTGATTCTTTCTACACTTGAAATTCTGTTCCTATGAAACAGGAAGAGACCAGTTATGTGGAAGGAGGTGAACCGGGGGCGCTTTATTTTGGTACTTACCATCTGGGACAGTCCCGAGAACCTTGGCCACCTGCTTCAGCTCCTGGATCAAGCCCTGGAAGCAGCCCTTACAGAGCAAATGCTGGCAGGGTAGGAACCGGGCCCCCACATCCTGCAGGTCCTGTCGGCACACCGAGCAGGTCTGTACCAGGGCCTCCATCTGACCACTCCTGTGTTTCCAGTCAACTAGTGGCAGCCACATAAAGCTCATGGCTGTGTTGGTGCTCATGCTCATGCCCGGGACCGGGGCTCTTCCATTGATATCCTCAGGTGTGAAGCAGTGTGTAGAGTGAGCAAGCTCCATTCCCTGTAAGTGAAGCACAAAGCAGAGTGACTCATTTCTTTTGGGTGGGGGATGTTCCTGAACGGCCAGGGAGGACTCAGAAAGCTGGAGGCTCGTGTCTTGTAGCCTGCAGGCCTCAGCCTCACACCCTCCCTTGAGCCCAGAGAAAAAGTCCAGCATCTCCGCTATAGGAAGCAAAGCGGCAGAGGCCTGCTAGGTTGTCTGTTTTTACAGGGTTTGCTTACTTTCAAAAGTGTCTAGTATCTACCTGTGCTTTTCTTTATTAGTGGACAGGTTTGAGCTGAAATTTCATTTTGGAAAAGAGAAGGAAATGTATTAAAAGCCAAGTGTAGGGACGCCTGGGTGGCTCAGTTGGTTAAGCGGCTGCCTTCGGCTCAGGTCATGATCCCAGCGTCCTGGGATTGAGTCCCACATCGGGCTCCTTGCTTGGCGGGGAGCCTGCTTCTCCCTCTGCCTCTGCCTGCTGCTCTGTCTGCCTCTGCTCGCTCGCCCGCTCTCTCTCTCTGACTAATAAATAAAAATGAAATCTTTAAAAGCCAAGTGTATGCCAGGGGCTTCCTGTGCTTCCTGTGCTTCATCAGTCCTCACAAGTACTCTTGGAGGTAGGCATTATGATACTTTTACAAATTAAATAATGCCATGAGGGACAGGCTGGGGAAACTGAGGTTCAGAGGGGGTGGGTAATTGTACAAAGACAGGTGGTAAATAGCAAAGTTCAAATTCAAAATCAGCCTTCACACTTATTTAGCAGAGGGCAGCATAGTAGCCCCATGGGGATAAGGGCAATCTGTCTTAGAAGGTTTAAGTGTGGCTGAGTTCATTTCATTAGGCTTTGAGAGTATCAAACTCTTTGGTCTCAAACCCCTTTATGTTTTTTAATTATTCAGGACCCCAGAGAGATTTTATTTATGGGGGTTCTATCTACTACTATTTACCATATTATAAATGAAAACTGAGAAAATTAAAACTATTAATTCATGCAAAAACAATAAACCTATTACATGTCAACCTGAATAATGCACTTTTTAGGAAAAAATTCATTATTTTCAAAATAATAAATTTAGTAGAAGAGTGACATCATTTTTCCTTTTTGCAAACCTCATTAATGTCTGTCTTAATAGGAGACAACCGGAATCCTATACCTCCTTCTTCAGTCAATCTGTTCTGTGTTGTTTAGTTTACAGTGTATGCGGAAAACCCAGCCTCATAAAATCCAGCTGCACAGTTAGAAAAAAAATATGACTATTTTTAATAGCCTTGCCAGGTAACTGTGGACATTCTTTGATTCTATAAGTAGTAGTTTCTTAAAGGCTGGTTGCCATGTGGAGTCTGAAACTACATCAGTGAACATTTCTTACCCTATTACATTAAAATCCACTCGCCTATCTTGCACTGTGAACTGCTCTTTTATCCAGGCATCATTTTATAACACCAAGCATTTGCCATTTGGAAAATACTGGTTCAATGATTTATGCAGATGCTCTAAGTACTGACGTTTCATTAGACAATAACAAAATATCACACTCTTTCACATTGCCTCAAATCTCATTGGAAAATTCTTTACAAGGAAGATGTCAGACTTAAATAAAGATGTCAGACTCAGAATACTTCTACCAGAATTCTAATTTTTGCAGGGAACTCTAATTTTATCATTGGCAACAAATACTGCTGGGGTTTTCCCCCTGAAATGACAGGCTCACTTCATTTTTGAGAAAATGCCTGCCAGATTCCCAAGGCTGAATAACCACAGTCTGTCAGTTGTTCTTTCAAAACTAGTATCATACAAACAAAAACAAAAACAAAAACAAAAAAAAGGCTAGTTCAGCTTGCAACTCACACTACAGCACATGTGCAGTTCCTCACTTTGATAAGTAGAAGTGCTTTATGCATTCTTCCAGTTTCTTCGCACAGAATATTAAAAACATGTGTATTCAAGGACTGAAACGTAGTAAACTATTTACTGCTGCGTCATTGGACACTCCTAAGTAAGACTCCCTTCTCTTCCCTTTCTCTCTCTTTTCCTGCAAATGCCTGGCAGTGAAGAACAGTATAACTTGTACCAGCAACTTTGGCTTTTTACACACCATCTTTGGTTTTTGCAACCAGAGCGAATGCTAACCCAGTGAAAAGGGCAGATAACATCTTAATATTATTATGGAAATGTTTTTGATGCTGTGGACCCTTGTGGATACCTGTGACCCCATGAACACTTATGGGAGAGTCTCAGGGACCACTCCCATTCCCCCTCCTACCTGTCATGGGTCTACAGACAGCACATTCAGAACTGCTGCATTAGGCTTTAAATAATTACTCTGGGGATTCAAGGAGGTGGCATGGCTTTCCAACACCAGTGGGTACTACTTGGGATGAGTATATAAATAAATATTTCACTTCTATCTTAGAAAACCAACTGAAGTAACTCTATGAGGGTAAAGTTTAAATTAAAGGCATGGCCAAGAAATGGAGTCTCTGATTTGAGGATTGGGGGGTTCCAAATGACTGATCTTCTACCCCCTTCCTCTGGCTACTTTTCACTACACCTTAGCTCCTTCTTCTCCTTCCTGTTTCCTCTGACCTGGGGAAGAGGACAGATGATGGCAGAATGTACTTAAGGCAAGGGTAGCAAATTCAAATGCCTACAGGGGCTAGCCATAAAAATAGTGAAGTGTTCCACCTAAAAGAATGTGGGCCCAGTGTTGTCAAACCTTAGTTTTCCAAAATGTCAGAAATCCATATTTTTACTTAAACTCTCAAACACTGGCAACAAATTACATTTTAAAAACATGAGAAAACAGCATGAGTCAAACAAAATATACCAGTCATTAGCCTGTGACCTCTGCTTTAAGTCCCAGACAAATGTGGACTAAATGAACATCATGTGAAAGTCTGGAATGACAGAAAACCTCTCATATAACATTATCTTGCTACAAATCCCTCCTTTTAACACCTCACAGCCTGATCTGAGGGTTTCTACAACCTGGCCAAGGAATGGCAGAGCAAGTCATTCCATGTCACACTGGGAGTAAGAATTACCAAAGACTGTTTGCATGGGTAGGAGAGAACAAAATTAATCATCAAAGCAGTACTTCAGGCAAAAATGGGGAGAGAGACACACTAGGTAATGAGAAAACATCCACTCAAGCTAGACGGTGTTGAATGCAACATTATTACCTGTATACTTGTTTACTGTCTCTTTTGGACACAGTCCTAGGACATGACTTAGTCTTTCTTGTTCACCCTTGTCCCTGCTCCTCATTGCCTGACAGGTATATATAGTGTCTGAACATAGCACGCACTCAACAAATATTTCTAAAATGAAAGAATGAATCTCAGCATTTTTCAACAAGAAAACTAAGATCCAAAGAGAATATGCTGTTTGTTCAATATCATTTGGCTAGCTGGGAAAGGACCCCAAATTTCTGTGTTCTTTCTGCCAATTTTATCATCTGAAATTAAATGAAAATCCAAGTATTTAAGCCCTTCTTTGTTGTGCTATTGGATAAACTGCCTTCTAATGTCCACTAATTCCTCTCTTCACATTTTGTTATTCTGAGTTTAATGGCAGCAAGGTTTTCCATCCTAGCTTCCAACAAAACTCTAGGAATGCATTTTCCATGTAGTACCATGATATATATTTTTTTAAGATTTTATTTATTTATTTGACAGAGATCACAAGAAGGCAGAGAGGCAAACAGAGAGAGAAGGGGAAGCAGGCTCCCTGCTGAGCAGAGAGCCCGATGTGGGGCTCGATCCCAGGACCCTGGGATCATGACCTGAGCCAAAGGCAGAGGCTTTAACCCACTGAGCCACCCAGGCTCCCCTGTACCATGATATTTTTTAAAAATCTATTCAACACAGTACAGAAAGACTCTCAGAAATTAGATTATTTTTACTTTGTGCTGAAGACAACCTTGTGGTCCTGTGGGTTTTCCTCTAAATGCCATATTGCCATATATCAACAACTACTTATAGAGGCAAAAACAACCACAACAAAAACAAAACAAACAACAGCAACAAAAACCCCTGAACCTGGTAGTTGAAAGTGGTAACTATACATGCTGCTGGTGCATAAATTACTACAATCCATTTGGGGGGAAAAACCAGCATAAAATGAATTATAAAAATATTCATACCCTACAATACAGCCATCTCACTCCTGGGAATTTACCCTAAACAAGTTATTCAATAGAAGAAAAAAACCACATACACACAAATGTTCATTGCATCACTGATAGCAGAGGACACAATAAGAATAACAACAACAACAACAAAACTACAGGAGAAAATGGCCTGATAAATTATAGTATCAGCTGAAGATAAATTAGTCTTAAGCTATTAATAATAATAATCATGAAGACCAGGTAGTGATTCAGAAAAATGTCATGATATCAAATGAAAAGCAGAATACAAAAGGATTTGTGTGCTACGATCATCAGCTTTGTAGGTAGCTCTTTTTCCATGTAGACAAGAGCTGAAAGGTAATATTCAGACATAAAAACAGTATTGTAAGGTATTATGATTCAAGATGTTTATATTTTTTTAACATTTTCTTTAATGTTTCACTGACTTTTCTATTACATGCAGTTCTTAAAAATCCTTTCTGAAATAAATTTGGATTTCTCAGTTTTTCCAGCATTCTCACTTAAAAAGAACAGAAACCCTGGCTCTTCCCATCTTAAATGAACAATCCTCTACTTGAAAAAGGAAAGCAACATATTATTTCCAAATGTCTGAACCTAAAGGCGGAGTACAAGTAAACTGGATCAACCCATTTTGTGGTTGCTATCTGAAGGACTGCAGAAGAACTCAGGAACCCAGAGAGGAGTGGAAGAAACAGGGATCACAGGGCCCTCTTCAGGGTAGGGGTGTGTTCATAAGGTCCCCTGGAGAAAGGTCTGGGGTACCAAAAAGGTCAGCACATTTACCTGTCTCACCAGGTTGCTGCCTGGCATCATCTCCCTTCTGCTCATTTCACAGGTATTTTCTGAGGCCCTGACTCTCTGGGGGAGCCCAAATGCCTGAGATGTCACAAGGCCACTCTCTACTTCAGAAGAGATGTCACAGAGAAGCAGGCCTCTCAGAGGTCAAGTCTCAGGGTCATGTTCCATGTGCCTGAGTAGAGAAGGACAGGTCACCAAATGCCTAATGTCTGGATGTTTCTCAGCGTTGTAAACACAGCACTCAAACTTCATTTGCTCTCTCAGAGCTAGTCAACCTAGGGAAACTGACCTGCACTGACAAAACACACATAAGTCTTATGTTAAAGCTATAGGATTTCCTTGGGAATGAAAGGGAGCCTTCTAGAAACCAGAGCCAGACGATTGCCTAGGGCATGCCCTCTACCCTGGAGATGAAACCACAGATGAGAAGAACATTAGGTGAACACAGAACCTAACACAGAGCACTGGCCCACTCCGGGAGAATTTCCATTCTGATGGATGGCCTGAGGGGTAGAATATAGCTCCTCTATACCCATGGAAGCTGGCAAAACTACCCAGAAGTAGTGCCCATGACCCAGAACCCTACCTCTAGCCCCTGGACAGTCTTGGTCCTTGCTCTAGTCCTCCTTACAGGACACTTGATGGTTACCTTTCATTCCCAGAGCTCTGCCCAGCTTACCTCCATTCACAGACCATGTTCCCAAGGGTAGCTCGGTTCGTCTCTTGTGCACTTACTGGCCAGATCTGATTCAAATAGGGGGTGATCTCTTCTTAGGCCTCGCCCCCCACTCTCAAGGCCCCTCTTTCTGCTGGTCACAGGCAGTATGTGATCAAGGACTGAAGGACTGATGAAGACCATAATGCTGTGAGGTCAGAGAGGGAGTGGTCACTGAGGTAAAAGCAGATCTGGAAAGAGAAGACTAAAGGCTAGGTAGGCCCAGGCTCTGTCTCTTGGCAGCTCTTTAGCCTCTGGCAAGTCACTCAACCTTCAGTGCCACAGTTCTCGCATTCTTATTCATAAAATGGGGCTGGTATGTTGACCTCTCAGGCAGATGCATTTTGTAAACTGCAAGGTGTATTTGGCTATTATCATTGTGGAAGAAGCAGGATATAAGGTGGGCCTTGAAGGTTGAGGAAGATTCAGGATATCTGATCAGGAAGAAGATGAGCACTACAGACATGAGAAATGGCACCAGCACAGGCAAAAAGGCAGAAGAGATGTATCAAGTCTGGCTGCAGGAAAAAGCTCGTCTAAGAGGAGAAGCTGAGATTAGTTTGGAAAGGCAAGTGGGCTGTATTCTGTTGTAATAGGGAGCTACCCAACTTTTTTGATCAAGTAAGTGAAAGGATGAAAGCCATGTTTTGGGAAGATTAACCTGGCAGAGATGTGAAGGATGAAGGGATTGGAGGAGGGTTAGAATGCAGCCAGGATGGCCACCGGAGGCTGTTGAACTCAAGAGAAATGATCAGGGTCTTAATGAAGGCAGTGGCATGGGGGCTTAATGGGAGGAAGCAGATCTGAGATATACAACAAAAGGATATGGTGACAGTGTATTAGGGGAAATGAAGACTTGGGAACAATTTTCAGGTCTTCGTGACATCACTATCTAGGTGGACAAGGGTGCCACTCACCAAGATATAGTATAAAGGAGAAGGCACCAGTGAGCAGAGAAGATTGAAGTCTTTGAATATGTTTACCAAGTTTGTCTGTAGAATGTTCAAGGAATAATAATCAGAGATTAAATAAATACAGGAGTGTGGAGCTCAGCAATGGAGATGTGAATTGAAGCCACCCAAAATAAGCTCACCCAAGGATTGTGTACTGTGTGAAGTTAAGAGAGGCAAGGACCAGAGGCTGAAAAATAGCAACACTTAAATGATTAATAAAGTTAAAAGAACCTGAAAAGACTGAGAAATGGCCAGAGAGACAGGACAAAGAGAAGTTTCTAAAAGGAGTGAAAGAGGCAAAGTACAACAGAGAGAACGAGTGGTAAAAGGAATGGGAAGAGTCCATTCAATTTGGTATTTTTTAATTGATGATTTGAGTCAGAGTGGTGTGCCTGAGGGCTAGATTGCTGTGGATTAAACAATGAATGGGAACTCAACAAATGGACAGAATTCAGACTACTCTTTTGGGGAGCTTGGCTGTAAAGGAAAGAGTAAGAGTGCTAGGTAGAAATCCGTCAGGGAGAATTTAGGATATTTTCGCTAAAACATATTACCTGACAGGAACCGGGTAGGGAAGATACACACATAGAGTAATTCAAAGAATGGGATTTTGAACACTGGTTGAGACTGAGAAATGGCTCTTCCACTGAGTGAGGTGACAGTTAAGTACATTCAGTCACTTAACTTGTTAAAGGTTGCTACATGCCAGAAACTGGGAGTGCGTGGATAGAAGAAAATAATCCTGAACTACTACGGAATTTGGTGGAGAAGGAAAGACAAATGTGGTCGACAATTATACAAGAGCTACTACGTACGAGGCTGCGTGGGGGGTACAAGTGGGAGAAGTAAACAACAATGACTGAATGGGTAAGAGAAATTTCGCAGGTTCGAGGTTGAGCAGGGGTTCCCTGGTGCAAGAGAGAGGGTCACGGCCATGTCAAGCAGGTTCAGGTGAAAATTAAAATTTGGTGGTTAGAAAAAAATATTTAGTCTGGATTAAAAGAACCATAAAGCAACTGGGTATATAGATCCCGTAAGTATTAAGTATTGTTCAAACTGGGGGTGCCCAGGAATGATAGCACAAAGGCAAAGGTGGAATTAAGACCGAGTGCCTCCGCGGCAGTGTGGGTGAGCAGGTGCCGGTGGGTGGCAGACACCTAGGAAAGGACTTCAAAGGGAGCAGAGCGAGATACCCGGTGGGCACACTGAGGGTCAAACAGCGCCTCGCGAATCCTCACGGCGGCCAGAGAACAAACAAACAACCGCTACCGCCAGAGCCGAGCAGACCACAAAGAACGTGAGGCGCGAGGGATGGCTCAGAGTTGGGGCGTTTGGCGAGCTGAGATACGGTGGCTGAGGCGGGTTCCAGAGCCAAAGCGCCGCGACGGCGTGCACCACCCAGCGCCCCAAACCGCGGATTCAGCTACAGCTCTCAGCCTCAGAGCCTGAGGGAATGAGGTCTGCGCGCGCAAGGAATTCCGGCCGCCACCGCAACCCGGACTGCACTGTGAGGAATAGGACACCCAGCTCAAAGACCCGACAGGCCAGTCTGGCAGTCACGCGAGACCCGCGAAAATCGCGAGACTCAAGAGCCCCCCCCCCCCCCGCGCCCCAACGACGCCCTAGGCCCGGCCTCCCTGCCGGAAGTGAGTCTTATTGGCTCCGCCTCCGTCATCGGTATCTCGCGAGATTTCGCGAAGGCGTCCCTTTTCCATCTGGGCTGCGGACATGGTAGGTGGTTCTTTTCGGGCCTCTGCTTAGTTGCGGGTGCAGGCCGCGAGCACCACTCGCGTTTCACCCAGGCACCTACCCCCGACCTTGGCCCGGTTTTCCAGACCGCCCATGGCGGGCCACAGGGCAGGGTGGCCGGCATCGGCCCTGGAGTCGGGCCGCGTGCTCTTCCTGGGTTCGAACCTCTTGAGACACGGGAACCCCCGCGCTCGGGCGCCGCCTTGATGAGGCCGCATGGCCCCGAGCCAGTCCTTAACATCATCTTTGCTGAATGTGACCCAGCGCAGATCCTTGATCCCCAAAGCCTACAGACCCTTCGCACATGGTCAAGTTCGCTCTCTGCCCCACCTCTCTTTGGCCTTATCACCAAGCACCTTTTTCCATACAGCCTTCCAGACTGAGGAAGACCCGGAAACTTAGGGGCCACGTGAGCCACGGCCACGGCCGCATCGGTAAGTGTCGGCATCCCATCCTGGTCGGCTTTGAGCTCTTCCCGCTGGGTACTTACCTAGCGGGGAAGTGGGTAGGGTAGAAGTGAGTTCGCTTTGTGTGGTCTGTCGGATTGAACTTGACTGTTAGCGGTTGGTTTTTTTTTTTCTTGGAATTCTCTACAGTACTCCACTTGAGAATTAACGTCAGTTGAGGGGATGAAATTTGATTGGGGCAAAGTGTTAATTTGTCGAAGGCATGGAGTACTGTGGATAGTGCTATGATATGGAACATTGCAAAGAGATGTTTCACCCGGAAACTTGAGGGAATAGTAATGCTTAAAGAGGTATTGTACACTGGGAACAAGATAAGTAAATAGGCACAAGTATGGGGAAAGGAGAAGAATTGAGGGGCTGGAGAAGGCTATAGCCATGTAGCTTTGTGTTCTTGCAGGCAAGCACCGGAAGCACCCAGGAGGCAGGGGTAATGCTGGTGGCATGCATCACCACAGGATCAACTTTGACAAATAGTGAGTGTTTCTTGGCTTGTACTTCTGGCACTGACAGTTTGGAGTTAGGGGCAGAGGGTTGGCTCAGGACACCTTCAGTGGGAAGACAGCCTCTTACCACTGGAAAACCTTGTGTGTGGCTGGGTTTTACCAAGTTAACATTTGATGCAAACTGAAACTTTTCATCGAGGCTAGAGTCACGCTTGGGTATCAGCTTATTGCCTTAGTGTGCTAGAGCCCTCGAAGAGTAATTGCTGACCTTATTCACTGGCTGTGACCCTCATGGCATAGTCAGTCACCGGGTTAGTGACATCAGATTAATTATGCACCTCCTAGATTGACTTATGTCCCCAAATTTGTTTAGAAAATCTCTATCACAAGACTGTGTAAAATTTCCATAAAATACTGTCAGGTGACCTGGAAGACTTCTAGTCTTGGCATTGCCTCTGACTTTCAGTGACTTCTCCTGGTTCCATGAAATAAGGCTAATCTTCTACTCCTGAGCATCTTTGGTGGCTTTTTTTTTAAAGATTTGTATTAGTTCGACAATGGATGGAATACCTGCTATGTCAGTGTTGTACACCAGTGAACAATTTACACTAAAACTAGGAGAGATGAACAATGAAGATGATACACATCACTTCTTAATTGGAGTCAGGTTATAAAAGTGATTGCCCTTCTCTTCCTAGTCACCCAGGTTACTTTGGAAAAGTTGGTATGAGACATTACCACTTAAAGAGGAACCAGAGCTTCTGCCCAACTGTCAACCTTGATAAACTGTGGACCTTAGTCAGTGAGCAGACACGGGTAAATGCCGCCAAAAACAAGACTGGAGCTGCTCCTATCATTGATGTGGTGCGATCGGTGAGTGAAGGAATAGTTGTTGACTTTATATTGTCCTTGCCTCTCAAAATTCTGGATAATCTTAATCTGTTTGATCTCCTACATGGAATCTCTACCTAGTTACCTACTAGACTATTCCATCTTTTGATAGAATTTCCACAGGTAACTGACCAAAATTGGACTCTAGTTCAGTTGTGATTCATGTGAAATATTTGAAGAAGAGTAATCTTTACAATTAGTCATCTCATCCCCACTGTTACTGCCCTGATTTATACAGGTTTGCATTTCTGGTCTAAGCTTTTGGCAGTATCTTAGCTCGCTTTGATCCCTCTTAGACAACCGTGCTTATGTGAGGCACAGCTCTTGGCCCTTTATGTCCCTTACAGAATAAAATCCTGAAATGTTTGTTATTTATGGATCTCCGCTATCTGAAGAGATTTCCACACACCCCAAAACAATGATGACAGAGCATTTTTGTATGTCTTTTGGAGTTCTGGTCTTTGTGTCAGTTTTACCTCCCATGGGTATGGAGATAGTCTAAACCCTAAAGGGGCTTTTGGTTAAGTTTTAAATACCTTTTCCCAGCCTTCTTAACACTCCTTGAGCAATTTTGATGGTCAGGACTTCTTGGAACATTGCTGGGAATGTAGTCTATTTTTGCTTATCACCTGGTAATTGAATAGGGTTGGGGGGTGCTTTGCTTGAGGCTAGAGTCACATCCTGACACATCTCTTGTCCTGGTGTGCTAGAGTCCTCAGAGAGAATCTGCTGGTCTTGATTCACTGGCGAGGGCAGTCAGTGCCCCCGGTAGTGCCCAGATCAGAAACATGCTCTCCCAGCTCCTAGATGGCATAGATTGGCAGGTGTCTTTCTTCATACCAGGGAGTTGTCATCTGCGGTGGTGTGTATTAAAGCTCTTTTTTTCTGTTCCTCCAGGGCTACTACAAAGTTTTGGGAAAGGGGAAACTCCCCAAACAGCCTGTCATCGTGAAGGCCAAATTCTTCAGTAGAAGAGCAGAGGAAAAGATTAAGGGTGTCGGGGGTGCCTGTGTTCTAGTAGCTTGAAGCCCCATGGGGAGAGGTTCATTAAATGTTAACAAGTGCTTTTCTTTTCTGGTCTGGGTGTAAATTCTTTAGTGCCCCTACCTCCCTACCTGTATATCAGAAATCCACCCAACAGATTCCAGGAGTAAGGGTATGAGAGCCTGAGAGACTCTGTCAACTCGCCTTAGAAAGTGTGGAAGAGATAGCACCAGCACTTATAGGACTTGGCCCAATACCTAACTAGAACATTTTCATTTATAAAGTGAGAATGATAGCACATATATGTATGTTAGAGTTGAAAGGCCAATTTGCATTGTATATTCTGAATTTATAATGAGTGGGAGAATACACCCTTTAACTGTAATACATGGCTCAAAAGGGAAGACTCAGGGTTGGTTATGGTTTGGGGGGGGGTTATATTTTGTTTAAGTAAGCTCTTCACCCAACATGGGGCTTGAACTCAAGGCCCTCAGATTAAGAGTTACTTGCTCTACCAACTGAACCAGTCAGGCACTCCAAAAGGGAAGACTCGGTTTTGATGGGGCATTCTAAAGAGTGGACAAAGTGACAGGATTGAAGCAATTGTGAAGGATATAATTCCTGAGCCTAAGGTTTTTCCTCCTTGACTGTCTTTTATACTATTCCAGAATCTTGAGATGGGGCCCAGCAGTCTGAATCTTAAACACACCAGGGCTTTTACACATGAAAGTGGTTTGGAATCTAAAAAGCATTTGTCAGGATGTACATATCCCTGTGTATTAATGTTCAGAGAACTACATGAAATGCTAAAGATTCTAGTCTGAAATTAGCATAGAATTTGGAAAAGCCAGAAGCTGTACTTGGGCTTTCTAAGGTTTGTGTCTCCTACAAAAAACAACAATGACCAGTGCTTGTGTGCAGATAGGACCTTCAGATCTCAGGGTAAATTATAATTTGCTACAGTTTTTCTAGTTCTTTCCAAAAATTGTGACATTTTCCCTGGCCCCAAATAAAGTTGGGTGTCTACAACCCTGGCCAAAAAAATAGGATGAAACTTAGGTTTCGTTGAGTGGTGTTTTCTTAGTCCTCTAGGGTGATACGTGGGCTGGGAACTATGGCTTCCTATGGGACAAATTTGTGTCAACCTTTAGAGGATTCTGCAGACCCTCAAGTAAAAGGAAAATGGACAGCAAACTTAGCTGATTTGGTTGAGAAGTATGCGAAGGCTTTACTCCATTGGGCAAACAACTGGATAATTCAGATTTGATCTTTGATAATGGAGAAAGGTAAAACTGGTTGTCCCTTAGTGTCTTGGAGGATATACAATATGGAAGCTGAAGTCATGGATCTGAAATGGGTTGTGGTTGATACTAAGAATTTAACGTCTAATTGATTATAATTACACACTGAAGATTCTAAAAATGTAGAATATCTTGAGATTCAGATGGGATTTGAGCTTTTGACCCAAACCTTAACACCTGTGTGTGGCATCTTTAAAGATTGAGGATTGTGTGGATTAAAATGGAAGTACTTAACTAAACCTTTTCGACTTACTGTGAGCGATTATGGGAGCGGACAAATTAACTCCCATGGTCTGATAAGGCAAAATGATCCAAGGAGAGAGAAGAGCAAACATGCTAACCAAATTGGGAAAGTTAAGCAAAATAAGTGAGAATGTAGTTAGGGACTGGGCTGTAGTGAGAGGTGGAACACAAGTCCCTTAAAAGCCAGTTCCTTACCCAGAAATTGATTAGCACTGTGTAGCATCACTATCCATAAACAGGATGGGGCTAAGTGGGATAATAATCATTCCAGTCCTGTATGGAGGTGTAGATGGCCATGCTGAATGTCGAAGTCCCTCATCCATTTTTTTTTTTTTTAATTTATTTGACAGATCACAAGTAGGCAGAGAGAGAAAGGGAAGCAGGCTCCCTTCTGAGCAGAGAGCCCAATGCGGGTCTGGATCCCAGGACCCTGGGATCATGACCTGAGCTGAAGGCAGAGGCTTTAACCCACTGAGCCACCCAGGCACCCCCCTCATCCATTTTAAATAGAAGATAGTCCAGATACCATGCCATCCCATCTGGCCTGGGAAGGAAAACTGAAGCGGACTCTCCAGCTTGCTCACTCAGGTATCCACAACTAATAGCAGGCAGATGCTTTAATTCAGGTGTTAATATTGGCAAGGAAGCCAGGAGACAAAACCATACTTTCATGTTACAAATAAAAGGTGCAGACCTATAGGGGACCACTTAGCTTGTTTGATGGGACCAAGCGCAAACCTTACATTTTGACTTACATTTGCATTAAAGAGGCCACTGATGAGATACAGTCCACGCTGAAGAAGCAAATGAAGCTGCCAAGGTGATTAGTCTGTGCTGCAGGCACAGAGGCCCACACTGCCACTGGTCTCTTTAGTGGCTGATATGGGCACAGGGTTAATGGAAGTCTTCCCATAAACGAAGACCAGAGCTTTTGTTAGATGCCAAGTCCGTGGTCTTCAACCATTTGTTTACCTTCCTCTTCAAACTGGTAAAATAACGTCACCTAGCCCATCAGGCTGACCTTATTTTCTATAGATTGGATTGCTAAGGATAGGATTTCTGGCCTAATGTATCTGTGCTTTAGATACATTTTCATGCAAACCTCGGAGCTGAAGCTGTAAAAAGGTAAATTGTCGATGTCGGACTCGACCCCATTATCAAAATCCGCTAAATCGAATTTAAGGTTTGAAGTACGCGTATTCTTACTTGATGGCTAGGCCACACGCAGTCAGCCCCTGGACTGAAAACAAAACTAAGGGCGCACCATCGGCGGAAGGCGGCCGGAGCCCTACAGAGCCTGGAGCTCCCGCAGCTGCTCTTCAGGTTTACTCTGCCCTACTTCTGC
>ML101522.1:82410-108951 GCA_003697995.1 Taxidea taxus jeffersonii | reverse complement strand
CCCCCCCCAACAGCTTGGGACCAGAGAGACTGGACAGGCAACACTTTCCCATTACCATTGCAGAGCAGGGCTGATTTACCCTGAATGAGATGTATAGCGGGATAGCATCTGGCTTTCTAAACCCCAGCCCCTCTGCAAACCCCAGTCCAGTACTCTGCTCTCAGGAGGGCAACATGTGGCTAGTAGACTTCCTCGTGGTCTGACTTGAAACTTTTCTCAAAGACAGCAGTCTTTTTGTAAAGAAAGAACCACTGTCAAAGCCATTTTCCAAACTGGAGTTTTCTTATATTGCCCACCGATGTGGATCCGCTATCTTTTGAATAGCTCTAAGACATGGAGCCTCAGTCTCCCCATCCACAAAAATCATTACCCATATCTGACATTGTTATCCAGCTGGGGCCATCTCTCTCCTGTAAGGACAGGTGCTAATAAGCCACGATCTCTCCCTGTGTGCCCAATCTATGCACACAGTAGGCGTGACTGTCGGTCCATTGATATAGGCACCCCTGGTGCTCAGTCTCAGAGCTGAGCACACCTGGAGAAGTTCTCCTGAAAAGCACCCATGGGGCAGGAGAGAAACTTGACCCTCCTAAGCTAGAATCCTTTTCCATGAGTAGGTAGGAACTTGACAGAGAATTGGAATAGGCATAAGTTAATAATCTTTTGTCCTCCTAAAACATGGAGGAAGATTTGTATTCGTTATATTATTTCTGCAACATTTTACTCTTTTTTTTTAAAACAATTCAATAGTCTTCATTTCAAAAGGATCACTGCCCACATTTTGCTGATGGACAAACAGACACAAGATCCCCTAACTGTTAGGAAAAAGCAAAGCCACACAAATCTGCAAGCCTCTAGTAGCTAAGGACTTCCCATGACAGACACCCACGTGGGCATCTAATGACAATGGCAAATATGTATTGTGCTGGGCAATTTTCTGAACAGTTTATATGTCCTGTCTTATTTGATCTTCATGAGTGCTAGGAAATAGTGCTTTTATTACCCTCGGCTTACATACATGGTAGCTGAGGATCAGAGAGGTAAAGTTAGTAGCTGAGGGACACACAGCGGGAAAGTAGGGAAGGCGGGAATCAAGGTAGCAGGTTGATGCTGGGTCACTGGACCCCTGAGACTATTGGTAGGGATGGAAGTCTTCAGGAATTGAGGCAGTCATGACCACATCCAACATAAAGCCCAGCACAGGGTATGTGTTTCACAAATATTTGTCAAATGAATTTTTCTTAAATGCACCAGTCTCCTGATCCTTAAAAATCTCCACTTATAAACAGATATGTCAGGGAGCAATTATTCACACTACCCAAGATGTCTTCATTTTATAAAAAGGATTTACATCAGAATTCCTTTAAATAGCAAGTCCCCCAGTACGTTTAAAAATATAATTCAATTTATAGCTCGGGATTACACACATGCTTTCAGAAGCCCTCACTTGAGTAGCAGAAGCTGGGATGCACGTCATTCATTCATCTAGCTTTTCCACAAGCAATTATTGAGCACCTACTGTGTACCAAGTGTTCTGTAGGAAGCTGATGATTCAGAAGTAAGTGTCATGGCCCCAGCCCTTAAAAGGCATCAAGTTTGGTGTGGCAGGCAGAGAAATAAACAGATGAGTTTTCCAGTTGAGGGATGAATCGATGCTTTGGGAAAACGAAGGGAAGAGCCTACTCCCTTCTTTCCAGGCAAGCTGGGTAAAAAGACTTCCCCAGAGAAGGGCAATGTGAGCTGGGCCTCGTGAGATAAGTAGGAGTTCATTACCTGAAATTCCCCTGACTGAACAATTTTCTCAAAATTAGAATGTTTATAATCTTTTGGAAGTTATTATATACAGAATTAATCAAATCCATAAGCAACACCATTTCTAGGTAAGCGTGCTTGTGTGAGTCATACTCATGTTGATTCTTAAAACAAGATGGCAAGCTGAGAATGTCATGGAGCTTTCGTGTTATTTTATTGCAAAAGTAAAGGATACAAACAGGCAAATAAAACATCCATATGAGTTGTAATTCCCACCCCCAACATATCCAAGGTTTATAGTTCAACTTACATCCTTTAAGTTGTTTCTTTTGGTAAATACGTGTTGTTTGTTTGAAAATAAAAACAGTGGTTTCGTGATTTGCAGCCAGCTCTTTAGAAAATATGATACAACACAAAGAGAGTATCTACCATGTCATTCAACATTTTCCTACTGCCAATCTCTAAATGGCTTTGCACTGTGCCATTCACGTGTACAGTTTATCTAACTGATCCTCAAGTATTGGACAGCTAGTATCCCCAAGTATTGTTTCCAGTTATTTTCTCCTAATGTACATAATGCCGTGTTAAGCATCCTGGTGGCCACATCTTTGTTGTGCTAATTCATGGTCATTTTCTCCCCCAACCTGATCCCCTTCTAAGTAATACCATTGAGTCAAAGATTAGGCAGAGTGTAAGCCTCTGTGGGCAGGAAACACGATCCCTGTCCTACAAGAGAAAAAAACAATAAGCCTAATTCTCAGAACCTGAGCAAGTCCTCCTGCCTGTCAAACTTTCTTTCCCACAGGTCCACCTGAGCCTCCCACTATCAGAGAAAAATCAACCCCATACCCCTCAGAATCCTCTGGATAGTGGGAAGGAAAGATTGGGCAGAGAGATAGGAGCTAGGAATTGATGCATAGTTATTATTTTCCCTCTTCTGTTCTGATCCTCTTTAGGGCCCAGAGAGGCAAACAGAGAGAGCATGTCCAGACTGAGGCAAGCCCATGCAAGGCCTTGTTCCCCATCCCTGCCTGGAGGTCGTCTGGCAATTAGAGGGGTGTTGCCTAAGCCTCCCTTGTCAGACACAAAGGCTGGTCTGCTCACTGGGTTTTTACTGATGGAGGGGCCAGGAGGAGGGGCAGCTGGCAGGCAGAAGTTGCCATCCCAAACAGCACCTGAGACCTTGCAGGGGGGTGGAGACGTGCTCCCGACCTGGTCTTGGGTTTTGCCGTCTGCACAGCAAGGAATCTAGACTGAGCGTGGTGTGTAGCGGCCGGGAAGGCTGGGGGTGCAGCTTTCCCAACTGGGAGATCTTAGGAAGGTACTTAACCTCTCTGAACCTCCTTGAAGTCAACAGAGAAGGAAGGGCCCCCTGACACATGCTGAATGGACACCTCGCCCGGGCCCGGGGATGCAGAAACTAACTAACACGACAGAGCAGGCCGCCGCTCCTTGGAAGCACACATCCCAGTTGTGGGAGACAAACAAACAGGCAAACTTGCTGCATGAGTGACCTGGCAAGGTCACTGCCAATGGTGATCACTGCTGAGGAAAACAGAAACCCCGCAAGGTGATGGAAAATACGAGGGGTGGGCGCAGCCTCAGTCTGAGGCCATCACGTTGGAGATGAAGGCATGACAAATGACTTGGTACTAGGAGGGGATGGACAGCCGACAGCCGACGTTCTCCATCCTGGTGACACACTAGAACCAATCAGCGAGTTTAGAAATGCTCTCACTCAGGCCCCGCACCAGAGGCGCTGGTGTGATCCCTCAGGGGCAGGGTCTGAGCATCCACAGCATTTCCTAAAGCTCTCTGGAAAGTTCTAACATGCATCCAGAGCTGAGCATTAGTCATTTCAGTTTTGAGGCAACATTTCAGACAGAAGGCACAGAAGATGTAAAAGGCTCAGAGGTGAGAATGAGTTGGATCAGTTCCAGAAAGAGAAGGGCCCGGGGAAGCAACTGTGCAACGGAAGAGGGGTGCAGGCTGAGGCCAGGTGAGCACATGAGCTGGAGGAGAGAAATGGGACTTCATTTTCCCGGCTGTCCAGGAGACCTGGGGTGCCTCAGTTGTCTTGTTAATAAAATGGGCCCCCCAGTATTCCGCCTTCCGTGCATCATGAAAACCGTGAGAACTGGGCCTGCAGGTTGTGCCTGCTACGTGCCTAGCAGGTGCTAGATCAGAGTTGCACGGTGATGTAAGGGACTCAGCTGCATGCAAGAGGACCTTCCATTCAGGACCCAAAGTGTCAGACTGTTGAACAGCCACCACTTTCTTACCAGGGGACCCAAGCTGCCAGCCCCAGTCTGGTATGTTCCCCACATGTATCCCATACAACGCATGTCCCTCCAGAGGCTCCCTCAGTACGGGGCTTCCAAGGACACGACTGTTTCCCCACCGGTCAAAACACTGGGCACTGTATGCACCGAAGTCTCTTGACAAGTCCTGCAGACAAGAACCTTACTGAATCTGCCAACTTACTAAAGCAAGTCTGGTTCCTCCTCCCCAAGCAGGAAGCCAGTGGAAATGTCACCACCGTCTAGAGGCCCTAACAAACCATCCTCCCAGCCCTACACCTGTCACACCCTACTCCATACCTTAGCTTTTCCCCTTCATGGCACTTGTCACAAGGCGAACTTACCTTGCTTGCTCGTTTGTTTACTGATTTAATGGCTTCCCCTTTAGAAGGTAAGCGCCAAAGGGGCAGGGATTTTGTCTGTCTTAACAGCTGCATGCTTCTGGGGTGCTTAAAAAATATTGGTTGAATGAAGAAAGAGGGAGGGAGGGAGCGAAGGAGAGTAGACAAACTAGTGTTTCCCAAACCCAGTTGGTTACAGAACTGGCTCTTTGCCATGCACAACTGTTTATAACACAAGGGATACATCTTGGGAAAGAAAACACAAGCCCCTGGCAGACTGATCCTGTTACAAAGGTAAGAGACAGCATTGTCATCCCCAGACTCCTTTAGCTCTGATATATATATATATAAATTTTACTGATTCGCTGGCTTTTATGTTTTCAGCTTGTCACTTGCCCGCAGAGAGTGACAACACAACAGCAAGCCTGTGCTGGGCACCACATGGCACCGTGTCACCTCTCTGTGGCCACAGCTGGCCCCAGCCTGGTTCACACCTTCAGCCCACCCCATGGCCGCTCAGCTGTCTGCCTCCCCCTGGCTGGGGTAGGCGGGTGGGTGGTGGGGGCGGGGTGGGGGGGAGCCTCCGGTCCTCCCAGTCAGCAGAACAGCCGGGGGCGGGCTGCAGAGCCCCGGGTAGCGCGGCCTCGGAGGGGAACCAGATCTGAATGGGAACATATGGATCTGAGAAGTGTGGGAGTCTGTCTTTTTTAAATTGCATCAAACCTTTCCCTTGCCTTGAGAGCTGTACATTTTTCAAAGCCGTTGAACACGGTGCCAGGCTACGGTTTGCCTTTCCCCGTTCACCTGCCTTCAGAGCGCCGAAAAATAATGAACCTCCCCCCCTCCGCCCCCCGCACCTCCCCTCTAGCCTGCAAAAGGCAGAAAGGAAACAAGCAGCCGCCTTCTTCCTAAACATTTAACATGTCTTGACGCCTTCACTTCCCCCATAGAAGGAACTGGCATTTTTTTTCTTTATTCCTCTTTTTGCAAGAGGTGTTTGCGGCGTGCAGATCAAACCCCTTTATTTCCAGTTTCTTGTCTGCGCCTGCGTTCCGGAATATCAGAATGCCGCCGTGCAGAAGGCAAAGCGGGGTCCTGCGGCGAGTAAGAGGAGGCGCTGGCTTGCGGACGGCGAAGCTCTCATTCGTTCATTCACCCACTCATTCATTCGTTCACACCGTGAGCCTGGAGCGCTCATCCTGCGCCGGGACCTTGCTTTCACTCGCTCACCCTTATTTCACTGAGGTCCTGCTATGTGCCTAGCATTGTGTGGGGCATCGGGAACACAGATGCGCGTTTCAGTGACGCCGGCTTCAAAGAGACCACGCTCCAACTTGCAGATGGAAGAGCTACTTTATCTCTAGGAGGCGTGGAGAAAGGGCCAGAGGCATCAGGCACACTTCATCTGGGGTTCGCCAGCACCCCCTGCCCAGGCCGGATAACCCCGTGTTGCAGCATTTGCTAATAGGAAAACAGGCTGAGAGAGATGAGTCCGGACGCGCTCAGCTAGGTGGGGCCCTGGGCAGTCCATGGCAAGGAGCACGTGACTATACCAAGTTCACAGCAGGGGGGAAGGGGGCATGAAGGGAGTCCTGGCTTTATATAATTTTACCCATAGGACTGTAGTAACACAGTCCCCCCAAGGAGGGTTCAGAGAGGCTGCAGAGTTATTTAAGGTCACACAGCAGTAAGGAAACCCATTCTAGGATTAGTTTCAGTGTCCTCTCCCCAACATGGTACCTTTTCTCCCCTCCCTCCCTCTCTCTCTCTGTCTCTCTCCTCACACACACACACACACCACACACAAACACATACACACACAGAGTCAGCTGGGCTTCATTCCCCCCACAACAGCCTGAGGACATGGCAGAACCCTGAGTGTGGCTTTTCCCGACAAAGCCAGCGCTCAATTATTGGGAAGTGCCTCCCCCAGCCATTTCTGGATCCATTTGAGAAAAATAAATAAAGCCGGGGCCTGACTCGGGTGATGACATGACAGGGGCGGATGGAGAGGGAGGTCAGGTGGCTTCGCAATGCCACTGGTGAGGACAGGCGACATTCCTCATCCCTCATGGGGTTCAGGCAACACCCCCCACCGGAGTCTTGGCGGGGGAAGCACGGTAATCAAATCTGCATAAGGAACCTCGGCCTTTGCTACTCCTTGCTGTCCATTTCCTCCGATTACTTTTTCGTTATGGCAGTGATGCCTCTGGTATGGTTCAGATAAGATTAAGGACATGGGGCTGGAAGAAGGAGCTGCATATTTAAAGTCCTACCCGGGACCCAGCTGGGAAAAAAAATTAAATTGTTTTCAGGAAAAGTAGGCTCTGTGTTACTTCAGGTCAGTGAAGGACTTTGCGTATATACGTCTCGATAGGAAAACCCAGATAATTCATTTCGTCTTGGATTGTCCCCAGCTGTCACCTCCCTTTCCCCGACTCCTCCTCTACCTGAGGAGATGTTATTTTTGTTTTAAGGGGAGATTATGATCCATCAAACAGAAATATTGCCTCCGAATTTGGAGTAAGCGGATAATGAGGCCACTCTGGTAATTTCACACTGATGACAAGAGAAACATCGACATGACTGACTGACAGTTGCCATGAGGAAACAGAAGCCTCTGGATTCCATCCCAGGCTGGGCTGGGAGCTGCTCAGAGGAGAGGTGGGGGAAGAGGAGGCCCAGTGGCCCTGTCACCCCTGCCCACAGTCTGTGGGGTCTTCACCACCTCGTCAGACATCCGAGCTGACAACGGTGTGAAATTGAAATTGTGGAGTTGATTAAATGATGTATTTAAGGCTGCAGCACAGGGGGAGGTGGCGATGGGGGTGGAGGTGTGGGGAGGGGGGGAGAGTTGGAGAGCTGCAGGGAGAGAGGCAGGGAGGCAGGGGGAGGGGCAGAGGGGGCCAGGGGGAGAGTAAGGAAGAGGAGGAGGGGTTGGAATAAGGAACTGAGAATGTGAGAGGAAAGAAGGAGATAGGAGGTAAGGAAAAAGGAAGAGGAGATGAAGGAAAAGAAATGAGGGAGGCAGGTGTGTCATAGGAGGAGGAAGGGAGGAAGAGAAGGAGGAGGAAGGAGAGAGGAGGAGGGAAAGAAGGAAGGACAGGACAAGGGTGAGGAGAAGAAGGAAAAGGAGGCAGAGGAGAGGAAAAAGGGGAGGGGAGGGGGGAGGGGGGAGGAGAGGAAGGAGGAGGGAGAGGGGAGGAGGGGGAACAGGAGAAGGAGAAGGAGAGGGAGGAGAGGGAGGATAAAGGAGGAGGAGGGAAGAGGGAGGAAGGGGGAGAGAGGAGGGGAAGAGGAAGGGGAAGAAAGAAGGGCAAGGGGGGAGGAGAACGAGGAGTGGGGAGGAGAGAAAGGTGAAAGGAAAAGAGGAAGGACAGGACAGGGGTGGGGAGAGGAGGGAAGAGGAGGCAGACCAGAGGGCAGAGGGGGGGAGGGGGGGGGGGGGGGGGGCTCGGAAGCACTCCCTGTCCCCCCTGCCTCTCTCCCCTGTAATGTGGGGAGGGTTTATCTCACCAGGAGCAGCAGGCTCAGTCACTGATCTAATCAAATTATTCAGCATTAAAAACTGCCAAGACATTCCAGTACTTCAGCTTCCAGAGACCCAGCTGGGATCAAATGCTAATCAACATCGCCACGATATTTATTCCCACTGTCAGGCTGCTGCGTGTTTGTTTTCCGAGGGCTGCATACTAAACCAGGGAGCAAGATGGATGGGCCAGGGGCAGGAGGATGAGGAGCCAGGGATGGTCAGGTGGAGGGCAGGCAGGTGGGCGGGAGAGGGAGGGATCCATGGGAGGCACCCACAGAGCAGGACACATGGACTATCCATAGCTCCTTCTAGACACAGACTAGTAGGTCCAGAACCCTGGGCTTTCTCCTCCTTGCCTCCTCTCTCAGGAGTCCCATCTTAGGGCAAATCAGCCACCCATTTGGATGCAGATAGACCCACTTCTGAGTGACCCCCGGCATGTGGCTTGCCCTCTCTGAGCTTCACATTTCTCCTCTGTAACATGGGGCCCTAAAACACACTGCCCCAGCTTGCTGTGGACTCAGTGAGAGGGGGTAATAAAAGAAGCAAGCCCTGGGCAGACCAGGTGCGTGCAAATCGAAGTCTTGGCTGTGTGACCTTACACAAGTGACTTGACCTCTCTGCGCCTCATTTCCCCCTCTAGCGAAGGAGGATGATAATAATGGTACCAGTCCCATGGGGTTATCTGTTGTGACATTTAAGTATGTTATTACACGGAAGGCATACAGGGAGAGCTCAATAGAGGTTAGGAATAGTTACTAGCTCTTAGCGTTTTTGCAAGGGTTGGGTGAACTAATGCAGGTAAACTTCATCAGGGCAACTGGAATAGGTGACTCTGATGATGATGCCGACTGGGGATGAAGGACTGAATCAGGTGCCTGACACCATCATTGTTTGAAAGATGCCAGCCCCCCACCTCTCTCGAGGATCCCTCCTGGGACCCCCAGCGGGACCTCTCCAGCCTAGGCAGCGACGACAGACTTCCCGAAGTTCACAGGCCCCAGGACTCCTTCCCTCCGGGGCCAGCAGCAGCCAAACAGAGAGGACAAGCCCAGATTCACCCCTGAACTTGGCACCCCTCTCCCGGGATCCGGCCTGCCCCTCGCCCACTCCCTGAAGGTCACAGCGCCCGCGGGGGTGGCGGGGGGAGGCTAATTAATTTCCTTTGTTTTTCAGAGTTTCATTTTTTAAATTACAGCCTTCCCTCCTCTCTAATAAATACTCAACAATTAAAGCTTTTTTTCCCAAAGTGTGATTTCAACATTTCAATGTCCCTCCCCTCCTGTCACCTTCACCGCCATAAACAGATTCGTAAAAACTGCTTTTGACGCCCCAGCTGCCATTAGCCACTTAAAATCCCGTAATTATCATCCTATCATGGGCCTGTTAACGAGCAGTAAAAATAAGGCCATTGAATATGGTAATTTATTCGTAAATTAGCCTAATGAGAATAGGTTTCAGACACTGTTTACTTGCGGGCTGCCTACGCCTGGCCGAGGCGGCGATGTGCTGGGGAGGGCGATCTGGCAGGGGCAGTGAGCCCCATGGGTGGTGAACTCCCCTCCCCAAGGCTCCACACCCCTGACACTGGTCCCTTCAACAACAGGGTGCCTGGCTTCTGTGGGCCACGGGCCCCACACAATAGCCCGGCCTGCCCCGAGCAGGTACAAAGATTCACCATTGCGTGAATGTCAGTGCTGACTGACCCTGGGAAGCGTCCATGAGCAGGGTGACCTTGGGCCCATCACTGTGTAGCCTGTTCTCATCTGCAAAATGGGATTGATGTGCCAGTGAATGGGGTCATTTTAAAGATGAATTGAAAATGTATGTACACTCAAAACAGTGCCTGGTACTGAGCAGGTGTTTTATAAATGTCATTATTGTCATTATTATTACAGCTGTTGGGGCATTGGAAGAAAAAACTCTAGGAGGCTGGATTTTCAGAGCTGGCTGACTTGCCCTTAAAACGTATTCTTACCGTAGTGGGTTGAATAGCGGCCTCCGCAAAAATCATGGTTAACCAGAAACCTCAGAATGTGGTCTTACTCAAAAATGGGGTCTTTGCAGGTGTAATTAAGTTATCATGAGGTCATACTGGATTCAGGTGGGTCCTCAATCCAAACATTGGTGCCTTATAAAAGAGAGGACACACAGACCCAGAGAAGAAGGGGAGGCCACAGGAGGCAGAGACTGGAGGGACCCAGTCACGAGCCAAGGAGCCCTGGGACCACCAGAAGCTGGCAGAGGCAAGGAAGGCTCCTTCCCTAGAAAAGAAGTGTGAGTCAAGATTTGGGCTGGCATGGCTAGAGGGTGGAGTTGTTGTCTTCAGAGACTTGGCTTTGGCTGACATTTGGACTGAGGAGGAGCCAGGGGTTTGAGTCGGGCTCTGCCACAATCATAGACCTGGCATCTGCAGGTCAGTCCAGTTTCCAGAGGGCAAGGACTTTGTCCACTCAGCTTGGCATAGCCTATTTTGTTTGTAACTAATATTTGTTGAGTAGATATTCAACCACGAGTCTGTGTAAGATATTTACACCCTTCCCCATGTACCAGGTACCTCGCTAGCCCTGGACCAGGCTGGCTGAGACCCAGGCTGCCCTCCAGGGCTCCAGGCTGAGGTAGGTGATAGGCATCAAAGCAAACTTTGGAGGAAGTACTACCACCATCTATCAGGTGAATCTGAGGACCATGGAGGCCAGAGGAGGCCCTGACAGGGGCTGGGGTCTCATGGAGGTCTTGATGAGTTCAGCCCCTCAGTCAAGTCTTGACTGTCCAGTAGGCATCAGCCAGAAAAAGAACCACAGGAGCTGAGTCATCAAGGGGACAACAGACCATGGTGTTTGCTGAGGCCAACAAGTTAGTTCCTAGGTCTGAGCCTCAGTTTCTCCATCTGTGATATGGGCTCAATGGCCTGCACCTCATTAAACTTGGCAGGAAGTGAGTAAGATATAGCATGTGCTGTGCAGAACATGGAGCTAGGGTGTGTGTGTCCAGCAGGAGCTGCCATGGCCGCCTTGGGGGAGTTGACCTTGTTCTTGGCGGTCTAGTCCTTCTCCTGGGGCCAGGAAACTCGGCAGCTTGGCCAGGTGGCCCCACTGCTCCACCTGGGTGCCCCTCTCACCTAATCCCGCTCAGATTCCTTTGCCTCCCAAACACTCCAACTGGAACTGGGCTTAAGATAGATCCCAGACTCCAACTCTCAAGAAGGGCAGGTTTCCCACATTCTAGACAAGGAAACTGAGGCTCAGCTCTATGGAGAGGCTTGCCCAAGGTTGTCCACGTTGCTGGTCCCTCTGCCTGAGCCATCCCACTGTCCCATGGCTTCCTAGGATCTGGTCTTAATGCCCAGTTTTGACGCCCACCCCAAGGCTTCCCCAGTGCCAGATGCAGTGACATCCAAATCCAGCCCTACACTCAGCCCAGTCTCCGGTGGCGGGGGCAGGGAGCGGTGCTGAGGCTCCTGTGGTTGAGCTCCAGACTTTGTCCTCAAGATGGGGCTTGTCCAGTGGAGCATGAAAGGGGCACCTGATTCTAGAGTCGGCTACACTTCTGAATACTGCTGTGTGACCTCAGGCATGCCCCTTGCTTTCTCTGGTGTCCAGTAGAGGTGATGAATGTAAACTATAAGTCATGGAGTTTTTAATGAAGATTAATTGAAGAGAGCTGATGCCCAATAGGGATTTATCAATCAATCCCAGTGCCCTGCTTGGTGCATTAAGGGTGGCAGGGAGCCCGCAGCTGGTCCATAAATTAAATAATTAAACATTTATTGAGCACCTATTATGTGCTAGATACTGCTGCAATGAATGGCCATGGCCCTTGCCTTAGGGCTCACAGGCTGGCAGGGAGATAGACACTATCCTGAACATTGGTGGGTAAATATCCTGAGAGGTCAAGTGAAAGGAACGTGGTATCATGACAGGGCATTTGACATAGCTGAGAAAATGCCTACATGAGGAAATGGTATGGAACTAAGACTAAAGGAGAACAAATAGGCCTGGAGACAGACACAGAAAGAATGCTCCAGGCAGCAAGGATGACATGTGAAAATGCCCTGGGGCAAGAGAAGCTCCATAAAAGGCCAGTGTGACTAGACCCCAGATAGAGAGGGGTAACTGATGTGTGATGAGTTAGGAGCTGTGGGCAGGGCCTGGGCCTTACAGGGACCTATAGTCCCTGGAAAGTAGTTGGGTCTTCACCCCAACAGTGATGGGAAATTTAATTAGAAGGGAGGGCTGCCTGAGAAAAAAAGTCTTGTATGGGATAGTAAGAATGCCAGGGAGGGTTAGAGGAAGCTATGCATGCAAGCAAAGAGATGAATTAAGAGGCTGTTTTATTGAGGCATTGATTAAAAAAAAAAAAAAAAAGGAAGGAGAAAAGAATGCCAAGTACAGCTATTCAGGTTGTTGACTGCATAAAGGCCTTGCAGAGCCACAGGCCCTGGGGCAGGACCAGGTCCACTGGAAGAAGTTCCTTTTTCCAGAAGTGCTGTATGGGCTGCGTCTGCCATGATAAGAATCAGCCCGTGCCCCTCATCTGTCTTATTCTGAACCCAATGCAGCAACTGATTATTGCAGATAAATTGTGCCCACTGGGGCTAGAGTCCAACAGTCTTCTCTCTCTCCACCCTGAGGGGCCCTGACATCCTGATCAGGGAAGCTGACCCCACCCCAGCTGCCAGGAAAGACAGCTCCCTTTTGGAATCTCCTTGGAAACCAACATTTTGGATGACTCAGAGCTCTGGGTCCTGGAGGATCTCAGATGTCACAAAAGTAGGCTGGTCCTGAAATCATCATTTCTTCCCCTCTGGGTCTCTTGGTGCAACTCCTGCTTTCGTACATATTCTCTCTCTCTCTCTCTCTTTTTCTCTCTCCATAGCCCCTTCCTTTTCCTGGCTCTGACTACAACAATGTAACTTTCCCGGGCTCTGCCTCCAGCTCCATGCTAGGGCAGCTGCCAGGAGCCTGCACACCCATTTCTCCAGGGCTCCTCACCACAGCCCTGCATCTTTCATTTGCATAAAAGTGGAAACCGAGGCTCAGAGAGACTGGCCAACTTATCTGAGAACACACAGCCCACACAGCCATGGTGTCTCAGACCACAGTCCATTTGCTTATCCAAGCTTTTCCCTCTTGGCTGTCCAGAAGAGAACCGCTAATTCAAACATCACCCCCGACAATGTGTCTTTGGGCCATCTGCCCCACTTCAACCATGAAAGGAAAGTGGGGCCCCACCTCCAGTTTCTATTTGCTCCTCATGGTGCATGCTTTAGCTCATGTTCTGCTCATCCTTTGGCTAAGAAAAGGCCCCCATGAGGTCAGAGCAGGTGGAACACAGATTATTTCTTGCTTCAAATCCAGAGGAGGCACGTGGCTTCACCTGCCAAGTTCACAGCATAAGCCACCTTATGTTTAGGTCCTTGTAAAGGTTTGGACCTAAGGGCAACACATCTGAAAATGGTGCAGCCTCTGACCGAGGTGGCCCCCATGACGCCCCCTCGTGGCCCTGCTACCCCCACTTCCGCTGGGGACCTGGGCCAGTCTTCTTCCACCCCCTGACAGAGGCTGTGAGTTTTCAGGGACAAGTGTGATGAGGTTTCCGACTGACTTTTGACCGAACGGATTTCCAACTGCATTTGAAAAGGAAAATATCTTTCCAGTGTACCAAATAGTGAAAAATGACTAGACGAGTTTATAACTGTTGATTTAGCCACCAAGTTCCCCCTAGCCCTGACTCGGGTTCTCTGGAGGTTTTCATCAAGCATTAATTCACTCTCTTTCTCGGCACGCAAAGAAATAGGCCCTTCCGAATCCATTCTGCTGCACATTAGCTTCAAGGCCTGTTGGAAATGGTTTAGCATCTGCTCTTAGAGTGCCAGGCGGGTGAGGGCAGGGATGGGGACTCAGGGAACCCAAAGACCGCCACCTAGAACAACCACAGGACATAGTAGGGGAGGAGGCTTTGGGGCACCCAATGACACACAGAAGTGGAGGCCCCCAAGTGAGCTAACGCACCTGTGAGCCCTCCAACCAACCCGTTAATGCCACAGAGAAAATCGAGGGACGGTGCCGCAAGATGAACACTGAGCCGAGGTCCTCCCGCTACGCTGCACATTCAAAGTGTATTGAGAGCCTTTAGAAACCCCAAATCCTGGCCACACCCCGGCACAATTACATCAGAATCTCAGGGGGAGGAGAGTTCCAGGATTCATACATTATAAAAATGTCTACAGGTGACTCCCGTGTACCACCGAGACTGGGAACCAGTGGCTGCCTGAGTCCTCCGAGTAGGATTGCCACCAGGCCAGCAGCCTCAGCATCACTGGGGAACTTTGTTAAAAATGCAGATTCCCCAGGGGGCCCCCCAGGCCAGACCTGCTGAGTCAAACAGGGTGGGCCTGGCAATCTGCATTGCTTTCCAAGAGATTCTGCTGTTTGGGAGCCACTGAGCTAGACCTTCCTGGGGTGGTAAAGGTGGATTCGTTCTCCTGGCTATTCATTCATTCATTCATTCATTCATTCCTCCAATTGCTCATATATTTGGCCCCAGAGCATCTTTGCAAGGACCCTAATGCTGGGTGAGGTATTGGACATCCAGATGATAAAGCAAATGTAGACTCTGCACCCAAGGAGCTTACAGTCTTCCAGTGAGTTTCTAGATGATACAGGCAAAGGAGCAAAGTGAAGAAAAAGGTTCAGCTTTCAATTAGCAGCCTCTTTTCCCTGCCTGCATGTACGCTTTTTTTGATAGGTTGCTCAGAGGGTGTACCTGTGGCTTAGCCCCTCCTGTGTGCACCCACCTCAAGCTGCTAGCATCCCTGCTAAGAGATCCTCATGTGCATTCTCTTCCTCACCTGCCATTTGTTCAGTGAATACATCATTGAGCATCTATAGGATACCATGCTCTGTGCTAGAGGCTAGAGATTCAGAGAGGCCCATATCTCCCAAATTATAAACTCCAAAGGTGAACAGAACAGATGAAGAAGAGTGAAAGGCCCACAGCAGACCATTCTCTTTGGAAGCCCACTTGATGATAAATGGCAGTGTGGTTCTTCCCAGTTTGGCCAGACCTAGGTACCAGCCAATTTCCTCCCCACTCACAGAGGCAGAAAAACACATTGGTCAGTTCCATGGACTCTGTCCCCAACAGCCTGGGTTCCCATCTAGCTTTTAGATTCTCTAGCTGGTTGACCTTGAACACATTACCTTATGTTTGCAGGCCTCAGTTTCTTGATCTGTAAAGTGGGGATACAAGCAATAGCTACCTCCTTAGGTTGTTATAAGAATTAAATAAGAATCAGCAAAGTCCTTGGAACAATGTCTGGCACATAAATATTATTAAGTGTTACTTAATTAAGTATTATTATTATTAAGTGTTACATAAGCATTACTTTTGAGAAATTTGCTCAAAAATAAAACCCATTTTAAAATCAAATTGCTTTTTAGATGTCCTGGGGGTTTTGTTCAATGATTACCACAGGGAATTCATTTCACAAAGGGAATGGCTTGGGTCTGCATGTGTTGGATTTGCTTAAAATGAAGTAGGCATGTCACTGGCTTCTGACAGTGGCAGGAAGGGAGTTTTCCCAGAAAGTATGGCAGGACTCCCAGGGGGGACACCCATCTCTGGAAGGACTGGGAAGTCCCTTGAACTCCCTGATTTTGCCTACATGGCCATCTTCCTTCTGTCCTTCATTCGCCCTGAATATTCTCCCAACACTGGGACATGAGAAGGTGTTTTAACTGAGAGACAGTGAAGGACATGTCCTCTCTTCCTTCTTAACATGTCAAGATGGAAAATATCAATCGTCTTGAATCCACAAAGTGCCTCTGATCTGAAAAAATGGCTTCCTTGTCCACCTCTCTCCACTTCCTGTACAACAACAGGAAGTGCTGAAACAGGAAGCAGTCACCTCCCATCTTCTGGGCATCCCAGCCGAGATGATCTCACAGAGAACGCTCACCTAGGCAGAGTCCTGGCTACGAGCTACCCACCCCTGCCTCCCACCCAGTGACCCAGGACCACCTATGAGCATCAGGACCCAACGGATGATCTCAAACTTTTCACAGTTATTACAGGTGTCAACAGGATGGAAATAAAGCCAGAAGCTGTGTCGAGATCCGACCATCAAGATCCAAAAAGGAGCATTCTGCTTCCCAGCATTTCTTGCCAAGGATGATCTCAGATTCATCTGTTCCCATTCACAGTGAGCACAGGCCTCAAGTTTATTAAGGGTGCGGCTCCAATTTCTCTTTCTCCTGTTCCTGAAACTGGGATGGGTGGGGATGGTGATGGTCAGAATTGGGGCAAATCCAGAGAAGAGTATCCTCATATTGGCAGCTGGTGATGTCTGCTACCTACAAGGGATCTGGCATCTCTCCTTGCCATTCTGTTCTCATACAATTACCTCTCCCCACCCCCCCACCCCCCACCTGCCCCATCTCCACAGGCTCATTTATTTTTTTAATGTTGAGCATTTATTCTGGGAACACAGAGTTGGATGACTAGCCCTGTCTTGCAGAGCTCACAGCTGGAAAACAGTTTGGGGGGTAAGGGGACAAATAAACAGGCAGTTAGGAAGCATGGCACTGAAGCCAGGAGAGCAGGCAAGTGTGGAAAGGAGCATTAACGTAGCCTAGAGAAATAGGGAGGGTTCCATGAGCAGAGAGTATCCAGACTGAGAGAGGTTTGTTTAGAATCTCTGGCAGAATCGTCTGCAACCCTCGAACTCTATCAATGCAGTGCCCACAGGTTCAGGTCTCTTTAAGGCTTAGAGAATATTCTAGAGATCCACAAGGTAGGCTAGAAGTGCCAGAGAATTCACCGGCCACAATGCAGAGCGTCCCTCACCCACTGACTTTTGTGAGACAGTGTATCAATACCCCAGCTCCCTCACTTCTCACGTCCTGGATGATGCTGAAGCTTGTGTTTTATGGTGTTGTCTAGGATTTCTTTATAGGATTAAGCTCCAGTCACCTTCAATAACTGGCTTTAGAACCCACGCTTTACTGGCTGCCTCCCTTCCCACTCCCCTGTTCGGGCATCCTGGGATTCCCCTCCACAAAATTGCTTCTCACTTCTTGAATCTGTGTCTCCAAGTCTGCTTCTGGGGAGATTCAACCTAAGATAGTCTGTAAGCTGGAGAGTGATGTCAGATTTGGGTGTCTGAGAAGAACTTCCCTTTCTGTCCACATGGTTGGCAGGCATCTCAGAGTTGGACTAGGTCTCCGAGTGGACAGGTGGGACAAGACAGCCCATTACTTTCCACATGCTCTCTTAGAGACAGCCCAAACTTCTGACCTGGAAGTGCTAGCAACTTCCTTGACCACAGGTGGCCCTGATCAGCTTGATCCTCAGGTGACATACAAATGAACACCTGCCTAGAGACTGAGCCCAGCTGAAGACCACACAACCCAACCCCATCACTACATTCAAGCATGCACTCAATGGGAAAGTAGAAGATAGAGTTCCCACAAGGTAGGAAGTATCCTAATATAAAAACGCAAGAGGGTGGCAGAGAGTACATGTCATAGAGTTGCATGAAGTGGCATGCCTGTCCTTTCAGACTCCTCCCCAGTACACCCTGCAGAGCTTAAATACTTTTAGTCCCAAATGTACATTGTCATGGTTACACCTAGAGGGTTTTTGCGGGGGGGGGGGGGGGGAGGGTGGTGGTCAAGTATAGCCTAGTCCAGCCTGATGTTTGCAGGGGCTAGATACAGCCAGCCCAGCTCTGCAAGGCAGGGTGGTGAGGTCAGGAGGCTCCAGCCCCTGCACATCCCAGAGAGCATTCCTCTCCTCCCCTAAGCCTCGGATTCCACAGAGGGAAGCCCAGAAGCCTACAGGGGATGGCGGGAGGTGACTTGCCCATGGTCACTCTGCTGTCACAGAGTAGAGGCTGGATTGGGATCAGAAAGACCCAGCTCCTAGATACCTGGTCTGACATATTTCGAGGAGGGAACTGAGGCCCAGAGGCAGGAGTGGTCTGCTCAGAGAGACTTCAGGGCCCAGGATTGCTGACAGCATGGTGGTCATGGAGTACCTTCTCCATCATGCAGTCGTGCCAAGGGCGACCCATCCTCTGTGTTCCCTCTTCCCCTCCAGTGGCCTCTACATGACCAGGTCCCCAGGGTGTCTCATGATTTGAAAAGGAAAATTAACAGTTAATGGAAAGGAAGGGAATAAGGAAGAAAGGGGGGAAGGAAGGAAGATAGAAAAGGAGGGAGGAAAGGAGGGAGATAAAGCTCAGAAGGGCCATCATCCGGGGAGGTGAATCAGGATGTGGAAGAGCTGATTTCTACACCTGTTTGCAATTCCTGAGAGTGCTACAGCTGGCAACAGTTTTCTTAATGTCTCAGCGCCTCATCTGATGCAAGTCTGCCAAATCCATTCATGAACAACCTCAACAACAGCGATAATAGTACTTCTGTAGGGCTTGCTCAGTGCTCAGCCCTGTTGTATGTGCTTCACTACTTTGCCTCACCGAGTGCTCCCAGTGACCGCACGAGAGGGCATGGATCCGATCCCCTCTTACAGATGGGGAAACAGACATGAGTGTGGTCAAGTCACATGTGCAGGGCCACAGGGCCAGCAAGGGCCACACTAGACAGTGAACGCAGGGTCGGGATTTATAATCATCAGGCCACACTGCATCTGCTGTCCAATCAGGTGGCACGCTGATGGGGCCACTGGCAGCTGGATGGAAGTGTGTTTGCATGAGAGCCTGGCATGGGGCTGAGCACCCAAGAGGTGCTTGGTACACGCTCACTCCTAGCCTGCCCTGCAGGCTTCAGTGCCCTAAGAGCTGGCTTTCAAATCCACAGCCCCCTCCCCTTCTCTGAGGACCCCCTCCAGTTAACCACAGCCCAGCCTTTCCCCCTTGGGGTGGCCACTCCCAGCAGGAGTTCAGGGCCTGCTCAGGCCAGGCCCTTGGCCAACCAGTAGGTGCCCAGCACCCCATTACCATCCCACCGCCTTCCGACAGAAATTATAAGCACTTTGTGTCAAACCCCATCTGCCCCAGCAGCCGCGCCGAGGGAAAGCGATTGAGGTCAGGGGAGGCAGACAGCCTACCCATCACGCCCGCCGCGGCCATTCCTCACGCGGTGACATGCAATCTTCTGGCGAGGGTCACCTCTGGGGAAGCGATTCCTTCCAGCCCAGAACAAGTGCCAAATTGCAGCTTTGCCGAATAATCATGTGGAACACATTGGAAATAGCCGCCTCAGTAATAAATGGTTAACCAAAGCAGCCCCTTCCTCCAGCATAACCAAGAAGGGATTTACTGTAAATACGTTAACCTATTCGTGCTGCAGCATATGGCCCCGGAGCCTGTCTGTGGAAAGCACAGGGCTGGAGAGGAAGAGACAGGAGCGAGCAGATCTTATCAGTCTGGAGAAGGAAGAGGTCATCGAAGGCGAAGGCGAAGGCACAGGGACTTGAGCCTGCTGCTAGTTCCTGGTCCTGGGGGCCCCAACCCAGGGAGACCTGGCTAAAGGAGCTTGGCTTCCATAGCCTGCTGTCACCTGCCAGCCCCCAGGACGCTGAGTGGAAGCTGGTTCATAGGAGAGGCTTCCCGGTAGTGTGGCAACCCCTAACTCTCCAGACCAGAGTGTCTGGGGGGTTGGGAGTGTTGGGAAAGGAGAGGAAGGGAGGGAGGGAGGGAGGAGAGAGAAGGGAAGGGATCTCTATCAAAGATACAGAAGTATGAATGGAAAACAGAAAAAAAAATGCAGAGAAGATGATTTGAAAAGAAAGGGAGGACAATTTCAGATGAGAAAAAAGAACAATACAGAAAGAAAACATTCTGAAGGAGGCAGAGGAGGGGGGAGGACAGCAGGGCAGGGGAGTGGAGAGCAGGCAGTGGGGTGGGGGAGGGATGGAGAGGGCAAGAGCCTGCCTCTGGAAGGCTGGGTTTTGTTTCCACGCAGAAAAAGAAATGGTCTTTGTTATCCAAAGCCTTGAGTGACACCAGCAGTCCCACAAACATCCTCGCTAACACAGCGGCACCCAGACTAGCACAAGCTTGCTCATACACACATGCGCACACACTCACAGGGCAGGCACACACTCCATGTGGCCCTCAGTCAATCCCTTCACCCCCCACCGCCCCAAGCCCTGAACACAACTAGGTCCCAGAACAGATAGAGCATTAAGGGGTCTCCCGCCAAGGGAAACAGGCCCCAAGCAGACTGGGGCTGGGCGTGGGGGAGGGGAAGGAGAAGGTGGCTTCAGACCAGGGCAGGGGCCCAGGGCAGACCTCAAATGCAACTGGAATGCAGAGAACCCCAGAAGACCACTGTGGGGCTGCAGCTGCCCCAGCCCCCACCGCACTACCCCCCCCACAACCCCCCACCACCACCGTCATCCCAGCATCAGAGTCCAATCTTAACCAGGCTATGACTCCCTGCTAGCGGGAGAGAAAGGGGGACATGGGCGACATGGAGATGGGAGAAACTCCTGCAAAAAGCAGCCAGTCCCTGGGCCCAGAGCCGAGCTACAGTCTCCTTCTGGGGGCGGCGTCTCCTTTCTTGAAGTGGGTGGGCAGCTTCCGGCCAACCTTTGCCTGGCTCTCTCTTGCCGCCCCTGCAACCTCCCGGTAATTTGCCAAAATTAACAGATTTATGGCAGCGCGTTGGTTTGGATCAACTTTTCTTATGTACTTTGTGAGAGAAAAACATTTTCCTCTTCCCTGACTTACTGTTTGCCCATTAATACGCTCCATATTCGCTGGTGCTTAATGACTGTTCAAATTTTCTCTGTTCATAGAGAATGTTGTTGTGATTAAGGGTGCCAGGGTTCTCACAAGTACAAACACACCAAAGCCATAAAAAGGGCAATTAATTCTTATAAAAAAATGCAGGAGTGGGAGAGAATGGATGTTCTGTTTACAGAAAAGCGAGAAAGAAAACAGGTATTTCTAAGAGGTGTCCTTACGAGACAGTTATGTCTCTTGGAAACCACTGGGAAAATGTCCACCAGATATTCAGTGGTTGGACGGCCATGTGTCAACCGCTTATTATAAACCTGGTTCTTGGCTGGTCCCTAGAAGAAACCACAGCATGTGGGCGGGATGGCTATTCAGGCCAGGACTTTGTCCCCGGCTCTGGACAGGTTAACTTCTGCCTCTGAACCTTGGTTTGTTCGTCTGCGAAATGGGAGGCTGAACCCCCAAGGACGGCAGTCATAACTCAAAAGGGAACTAGGCTTAGTTTAGTGCCTGGCATGCAGGTATACAAGAATTACCTAACTCCTTATTCGTTCATGCGTTTAGGCAGCGTCTTCTCTGCGTCGGGCAGTGAGCTGTGTTCTGAGGGTACAGTGACAGGAAAGACAGATGGACAAGCCCCTGCCTATGCGGAGCTGAAGATCCAGCAGTGGGAGACAGAAACTCAACATCTAGAACCACAGCGCGTCTGTCCATAACCAACACTTGAAGAGAAATGCAACAGAACAAGAGGAAAAAGAACATGGGGAGGACAGGCAGAGGACTGGAGCAGACACAGAGTGGGGTGAAGGGTGAACTGTGTCGGATCCTTCTTAATCCCCTTTACTTTTCCTAAAATTATGTTTCACAAGCCCTGAACCCCACCCTTGATGACCCTCGTATAAACAATTGGGGCACATGGTGAGAACTGTTAAAACAAAGGTCAGAGCACACAAAATGAATGTTTCCTTTTAAAAAATAATACATCTATACCTGTATCTATATTCTGAGCATCTACTAGGCACCAGGCATTGGGCTAGGAAGTGGGTGTACGGCATGGAGAAATCTGATGTGGTCCCTACCTCCTGTCACTCTGAGTCTGGGGTGGGGGTTCAAACCATAAACTAACACAGATACCGTGATCATTTCATTCATCACAAACTCTAGTAGGTGCTACGAGGAAGGTGCAGTGAGGTCAAAGCTCTTTGGCTGGGAGTCTGGGGCAGCTGATGCCGAGGAAGAGCTCCTGGGGAAAGAGAAAATGGAGCTGAGCTGGGAAATGTGTGTAGGAAGTGAGGAGATGAAGGGAGGGTGTGAGACAGAAAAACACTTCCGACAGAAGGAACAGCATGTGCATGGGCAGGACCAGTTGGAAAACAAATGGGCTTTGTGGTCAGACAGACCCAGGTTCGAATCCCTGCCCCACCACCTCCCAGCTGTGTGGCTTGGGCAGGGAACTTCAGATCTCTGAGCCTCAAGGTTCTCATCTATAAAGTGGGCTTGCTGAAATGCCACAGGGTTGCTATGAGGACCTGAGTGAGGGATGTTTTTAGCAGAGTGAAGTCCTAAACCATAGTTGGTTTCTTACAAAATTATCCCATCTGGGGATGGGACAGGCTTGAGGCAATAGTCAAGACATCCAGCATCTGGTTCCTGTTCCTATTCTTGCCTCCCTCTGAGGCTGTTTGCTCCACCATAAAATGAAGGGATCCATAACCTTGTTGTTGAAAAGTAACATTCAATGCACAGACTAGATATGAATGGACCATCTCCTGATGCCCACCAGTGGGCTAAGGAACTGAAGTGATTACAAGGCGCTGAGCAGATCTAGCCCAGGTTTCATCTAGAAGAGGAAGATGTCAACCCAACAAGAATAGAAACAAGCACGAGATGGTCCCCTCACTGCCCCTTCACTTGGCCAGTCACAGATTCCCTGCTGACCAAGATGGACCCCGTCTTGTGGGGTCTCTGAGGACGAGCATCACTTCTGCCTCCTTGAGAGGGGTACTTAGCTGACTTCCCGGGCAGCCCCCAACTCTGCTCTGCTCCCTCCTCCTCACCTCCACTCTGATATCTAAATGACTCCCAAACTCAACATGACCGCAGCCAAAACCTTGGTTCCACCACAACATTACCCACCAAAAATTGTCCCCAGTTCAGCAAAAGACAGCGCCAAACTTCTGTCCCCATTTCAGGAAAACCTTGGGGTTGCCCCGGACACCCTCTCTTTTGCTCACACTGCACCTACAGCTAACGCTGTTGGTTCCAACTTCATATTTGTCCAGAGCCTGAACATCTCACCATCTCCACAACCACTACTCAAGCCCAAGCCTCTGTACTCTTGACAGGAATATTGCAGCAGCCTCCAAATGTCTTCCTACTATCTGCAGGCTATTCTAAAAGCAAAAATGTATGTCGGGCCCAATTTCTCCTCTGCTCCAGATCCCCCATGCTCCCCAGCACCCCCAGAGTAAATGTCCGTGCCATCCTCACTGCCCACTGCACCATAGCCTCATGGACATGACTGGTCTCAGGGCCTTTGTCCTTGCCTGTCAGCCTGGAACACCTCTTCCCAATATGGCCACACCCTCCCTAATCCCAGGTCTCTCTCAGATGTCATCTCTGTCTCTGGGATGGTGACAGAACAGCAACACTCTCTAGATCCAATTTCATATTTCTTTGTAATACTTGGACCCTTCTGACATTCTCCATCCATTTTCTTCTCATTCATTCATGTGTCTTTCCCTCTCTTCACTAGAAGCCTCTGGCTCTTTGCGGTCTCTTTAAGAAGGGAGTGCTCAGTGACTCTTTATTGCATGAATGATGTCTGTGACTTAAGCAATGATTAATTCGTTGGCACCTTCTGGTGAGATCTTGAGCATCCCACCTGCCAGGGGTCTGACCTCCCCTGAGCTAGGGGATGCCTCTTGACCAAACTGTCTAGAATCTGACCAGGGGGAAAGAGGCGGCGAAGAATCCTGTCTCAAACAGAACCCACTAGAATCTCAGCTCCACCAGTTGCCAGCGGTGTGGACTTGGGTGCTCACTCCAAGTACCTGGCATTCCGTTTTCTCTTCCATACAGCTGGAGCATGTTATGGGTTGAATTGTGTCTCCAAAAAAGATACGGTCATGTCCCAATGCTTGGGAATGCAATCTTGTTTGGAAATCGGGTCTTTGCAGATGGAATTAATTGAAATATGATCACCCGGGATTGGGGTGAGCCCTGAGCCCTATGCTTGAGAGTTTTATAAGAAGAGGGGAATTTGGACACACACACAGACAAGATTGTACAGGAAGACGGAGGCCGAAATTAGTTGGATGCTTCCACAAGCCAAGGAACGCCTGAGGCTACCAGACGTGGAAGAAGTGAGGAAGGACCTTCTCCTAGACGCTTGGAGGGGAGACAGTCCTCCAGACTCCTTGATGTTGGATCTCTGGCATGTAGATCAGTGAGAGACTACATTTCTGTTGTTCTAAGCCATCCAGTTTATAATGCTTTGTTACGGCAACAGCGGCACCCAAATACAGAATAAGAACCCCCATCCAGGGAGGACTGCATCATGTCCAGGGGGCTCCTGAGGGCCCAGGCCCTAATAGTCCCTTAAATGTCCCATGGTTCCTCTGACATGCCAGAAGCACCTCTGCCAGCCCTGCTCTTGCAAAGCCACGAACTGCAGCAACCATTCCAAGCCCTCACAATTCCACTGAAATCTTGGCTCCCTTCTCCCTGAGTCCCTGCAGAAACACAGCCAAATGCCCCCATCGAACTCCTCTAAACGAATCCAGCCCACCACGTACCCCCACTCCCCACACCCCCCCACCCCACCTCCAACTGCCCCTGACCACTGACATTTGGACCCAAGAGCTAAGTGCAGCAGCTTCGTCTAAAAGGAAACCACAAACACGCTCTCGCCCACGTTTTATGACTTTATAACTCACCAAATAAACCTGATGCCTATAACCATAAAACAAAGCCGAAACGAGTTGGACATGTACCAGCCAGGAGAAGCGGGAGGGGGGCAGAATTGCCGGAGGGGGGCTCTGAGTTGCGGAGCCACGGTTCTCTGTGTGGATTTCCCCGCTGCAGTCTTGCAGAAACTTAATATTCCAATCAGCACCCAAGCAAGGCATTAGAAGCCAAGGAGTGCATGAGTGCCCCCATAGCTGGGGGAATATTACTCACCAGGTCATGGTCGGCTGCGTAAAATACAACCCTCATATATCATTATAACTGCCAGCCAGCGACAGTTATAATTGAGACAGCAATAACTAGGAGAGAGTTCTTTAATTTAACATCCAATTATTACAAGTTATCACTTCTTAATAAATGTAATATAACAGACAATCAATGTTGCATGCGACGGCCCAGACTGCAATGGGATGGGAAATTTATATCCTGGGGGAAAAAAATATACTCTGTGTAGTGTGTGTGCGTGTGCGTGCCCGCGCGCGTGTGTACGCTTGTGTGTGTGTGCGTGCGTGTGTGTGTGTGCGTTCGGCTTCCTTAAGTCTGCGGCGGCTGTGATAAGTGTTGCAAGACTCCAGCTATAAATAGCAGAGCTCCCCTCAGTAGCTGACATTGTCATATTTGCATATGTACAATAGCTCCGGGCCAAGGCAGAGGAAAGAGGAAGGGAGGGAGAAAAAGGATTTCTTCTCTTCCTACAGACTCTGAAGAATGGTGAGTGGAGGCTAATGCCGCACCCCCCAACCCCAGCCCAGAGGGCACCAAGACACAACAGGGCGGCTGGAGAAATTGTCCTAAACTTCATTTGTCAGGGCAGTAATTTTTTTAAATAATATTTTTGGTGTGTGGCAAATAGAAAAACGAATGTATCATGTGTGGAGCTTTCCAACTTTCTACAGAGTGAGCACACCCGCGGGTAATCACCTGGGGTGGGGGGAGGAATACACAGAGATGACCAGCCTTCCGGAAGCTCCCTCAGGCCCCTCTCCCAGGAGCATCCTTTCCTTGCACTGCCCAGTGCACCACGAGCCTGATTTCCACCTCCCTAGATTCTTCTTGCTCATTTCATATACAGTATGTTCTTTTGTGCCTGGCTTTTTTTGCTCAATATTATTTTGTGAGATGCATCCACGTCATGGAATGTAGAAGTAGTTCATTCATTTTTACCTTGAGATCATTTTCAACTGTGCAAACACACCACAATTCACTTATCCATTCTTAGTGGATGGACATTTGGGCAGTATTCAGTTTGGGGCCCTTACAGATGACACTGTTGCAGATGTTCTTGTACGTAACTTTGGTGAACATTAATAGACCATTCTCATGGCTGTGCACCTGGTCATAGAACTGATGGGCTGCAGGGCAGGTGCACAGCCAGCTTTAGCAGAGATCTTCAACGTGGCCGTACCATCTGACACTCCCAGCAGCCTGCAGGAGTTCCAGTTGCTCCAAATCTTAGTCAACACTTGGCGGTATCTGTTTTATTGATTTTCATGATCCTGGTGGATGTGCAATGGAATACAATATCCTTAATTTACATTTTACTAGTGGCCAGTGAGGTTGCACACCTCTTTCTATAGCCGCTGGTCATCTGTAGGTCCTCTGGAGTGAAGGGCATGTTCACACATTTTTGCCTGTTCTTCTATTGGGTTGTTCATCCCTTTCCTACTCTGGATGCAAATCTGTTTTGGCGGTACGCATTACAAATTTCTTCTCCCCTCTGCAGCTTGCTATTTCATTCTCTTGTCCTTTGGTGAAGTGATGTTTTCAAGTTTCAATATGGCCCAATTTGCAAATCTTTGCTTTTATAGGTAGTGCTTTTTCTGTACCATACAGAATTTTGATCACTTTCAAGGAAAGGCATCTACTGTGAGTCTAAGTTACACTTCTAGGGAACAAATTGATTGGGCTGTTTTAATAGTGTAGGGCTTTTTTTTTTTT
>ML101522.1:5913-82010 GCA_003697995.1 Taxidea taxus jeffersonii | reverse complement strand
TTTTTTTTTTTTAAGAGTTTTATTATTTGTGAGAGAGAGGGTGAGAGGGAGCAGGGACAGAGGGAGAGGGAGAAGCAGACTCTCCACTGAGCATGGAGCCCCACTCAAGGCTCGATCCCAAGACCCTAAGATCATGACCTGAGCCAGAGGTGGAAGCGTAACAGACTGACCCACCCAGGCACCCCAGTTTTTTATTTTTTTTGTCCCCCTATTTACTCCCTGTAATGAAATGCATGTGGATTCGAGTGGTTGAGGGTAGGGTGAATTATTCATTCACTGCTCACCCGTCCATTTATTCATTTAGGAAGACTTTTTTGTGCCACACACTGTGCTGAACGAAAAGGAGAGTTCGCATAAATGGATATGACAGACACAGTTCATGGCCCCAAGAGATATAAAAGTCCCAAAATGAAATGTAAGAGCAAATTCTGAGGAGACTTGAGTTTGTTAAAGACTTTTGGGGAAAAAAATGAAAAAAAAAAACCACATGAGCTATAAAAGCAAAAAAAAATCAATATACTGGACTTCATCAAAGTTAAATAATTTTGCTTTACCAACGACTGTTAAGAAAGGCTGAAACAAGGTGTATTAATAAAATATAATGATGTTCCTGGAAGTTCAGAAGCTGATAACATGGTTCTAACCCACTTTTATGGTGAATTTCCTCATTCAGCAGATATTTACTGAGCACAGGCTGTGTGGTAGGAAGCTTGGTGGACCTTGAGGAATCACAGGGCCTTCAAGGAGGAGAATGAGCACACACACACACACACTACGGGACATTGTAAGATAAGGGCTGCAGTAGAAGTGAGTGTGGAGATTGTAGGGACAATAAGGAGAACTTCAGGAAGGCTTCTTAGAGGAGGTGACTTATAAAGGTGGCCCTGAAGAATGAATACCAGGAAGCAGCCAATGGCTTAGAGGAAGAGGAGAGGTGGCAAGTTCCAGAACTGAAAGTTGTTTTAAGACCTGGTGATACATCAAAGTGAAGGGGGAGGGGTGGACCAGGAGAGGAGGTGGCCACAATCGTGTCTCCGAGGGCTCCAAGTGTCCCGAGGAGGATTTGGATTTTATGGTGAAGGTAGCAGTGATGTCGGGAAGATGTTCCCATCTTGCACATCAGACCAAGTGGTATTTCAAAGCAGTGACCTGGAGTTTCGTGGCCAGGCTGGAACTATGACTATATGACCTCAGTTTCTTCATCTATAAAATAGGGATGATGATGACAATGACCATTTATTGATATCTTATTCTGTCTCCAGCACTGTACTAAGGCTCTCTGAGTGTTTCCTTATCTAATGTATTCAGTGTCCCTGCAAGGCAGATTATAGCTCTCTCCCTATATTATAAGTGAGAGAACAGGTCACCCAGCTCATAAGCACCGAAATGCAAGCTGAGGCCATTTGGCTCCATATCTGGCTTCCTAACCATTGCAGGATGCTGCTAGATGGTGGAGCCGGCCTCCCAGGGCTGCCATGAGGACTGATTAAGGCTACAATGTAACATGCACCCCAAGCTCCATGCTGGGAGCACAGATGGGCTTCTCTAAGGCTGGCCACCACTGATAAGCAGCCCAGGCCACCAGAGGACTGTGAAGGACCCTGTCCAGGAGGCACTGGCCTCTAGAAGGACACCAGTGCCCTCCAGCTCACTGCCACTGAGTCACCAAATATCATTCACACACACTATCTAACCAGAGCTCCCTCCCTCTATCATGGGAGGTGAACCCAAAAGGAATGACCACACCCATTTCACAGATGAGCAAGTGGAGGTTTGCAAACTGTGCATCCATGCTCCTAGGAGAGTCACAAAGAGACAGGTTTGAAGCCCTGACCATGTGCACCTCAGTCCCATGAGCTCACCCATGCCCCAAGCCCAGGGGAGATCCACTGAGAGTATCGAGAGTTCCCCAAGCAAAGACAATTCACAGAAATCTCTTACTACTGAGTATCCTGGTCAGCTCAGGCTGCCATACCAAAGTACCACAATTCTGGAAGTCTAAGTTCAAGGTGCTGGCAGATTCAGTTGCTGGTGAGAGCTCTGTTCCTGGCTGCAGATGGCCACCTTCTCGCTGTGTCTTCATGCAGTCTTTCTTCCATGTGTGCTTGGAAAGAGTGATCTCGGCCGCCTCTTCCTGGTGAGGACACAGCTCCTACTGGATCAAGGCCCCATCCTTATGACCTCATATCGCCTTAATTACCTCCCCGAAGGCCCAATCTCCAAACACAGTCACACAGAGTTACAGTTTAACATACACATCTGGGGCGACACAATTCAGTTCAGAACACAGGGAGAACAAAAAAGGAAGGAGAGAAGGGAGGAAAGAAAGAGAGATCAAAGTAGCAAGTGAAGAAAATCAGGAGGGCGAAGAAGAGAGTAGCACAAAGGACAACAAAAGAGAAGAAGGGAGGGCCAACCTGGCATAATGACCTGGAACAGCCTGGAACATACCATTGCTTGCCATGGACACATGGAGCCTCCAGAAACTGTTCGTCTGGGAAGTCTGGAGCAAAAGATACGGTTGGCCCATATGCCAAATATCTACATTTGAGACTGATACATAAAGACCCTTTGGCAGAATGAATCTAAAAAGAACAAAGATCTGGTTATCAGGGTCAGAATGCCCTTCAGAGGCCGCTAACTGAACAGCTTCATTTTGTGGCTAGAAAAAACGGAAGCTCTGAGTGGGAGAGGCACCTTCTCAGGGTCATACAGCCTACTCAGATTCAAGTGTTCTACCTGCTCCTGCAGCGTTTCCTTCCAGAGGTAATAGGCAACTGAGGCAACAAATGGGTGACAGATGTGGCAGATGGAGAAACTGAGGTTTAGAGCAGCGAAAGGCTTGCCACAGAGCCACCGGTAGAAACATTTGTCAGGGGCTCGGGGGGCTGTCCCTCCGCTGAGAACTTCGCATGCCATGTTTTGCCCAACATGCATGGCATCACCCCTGCCTTATTCCCCTGTAGGAGAAGAGGAAGCTGAGGTTCAGAGAGAAGCAGAGGGGAAATTACTCACCCGAGGCCACCTGCACATGTCCACGGGGCTTCAGGGGTGGGTCTCCGCCATCAGGCTGGACCTCGGGGGGTTTGGGGCTCCTCAGGCTAGGGATGCTGTGACCACAGCTCCTCCATTCCCATCCTCTGGTGTTTTCTGGGCACACCGGGTGGGAGTAACACCCACACTCCCCAGACAGAAGGTCCTCACGTGCTTCCCGAACCTGGGGTGTTAGCTCTTTGCAGCTGAGGCGCCGCAGCCAAGCCCACCCTCCTTCTGGGGGAGGCGAGATGTGGAGGGGCTGGGGGCCCGAGGGGGAGCTGCCACTCGGGCTCAGCAGCCGGATGGGCAGACTGAGGGGCTCCTAGCCAAGGGAGGTGTGATCTCCCCCGGCTCCACGTCCTGGAGTGCGAACTTCAAACGCCCGATTCCCAACATTTGGCCATATTTTTTTTCTCCCTTACCCCAAAGCAAATCCGGCTCCAACGTGGGCTCCTGGCGCCTGACTGGGGTGAAGTTGGCTGTTTTGCAGAGTGAGGGTAGCTGCTCACACAGGGGGAGATGTGGGGGGGCAGGGAGAACCTGCTGGGGATACAGGAGGCAAAGGAGGGCGAATTTCTCTGTGGCTGGCTTTGGGATGGGTTATTGGTAGCAGGTGGACGGGCAGGTGGATGGACGGACAGATGGACGGAGACACCAGCAAACAGGCACTGAGCAGGTAGTCTGAACAGGATGAGACCAGGACCCATCTTTCTCCCCAGGTCCCCGTGCCACACTGGGACTTGGTCATCACCCTTACTTCCTTGGGTAAGGAAGGCCCCTGTCCCCGTCTGTCTCCTCAAGGACCTGAGCCCTGCCAAGCTCTGCGTGGCTGGGGCTGAGCACTGGGTCTGACAATGAGGAGATGAGCCCCTCCAGAGCTGAGGGAGGAAGCGGGAAGAGGGTGGGAGAAAAGAGGAAGGAAGGGAAGAGAAGGGAGAGAAGTCTGATTTCTTTCTAAGAAACAACATGACATCTCACAGTCGGGAAGAGCCAGCCAGCGCTGTACCCAAGCATGGATCTTACCGGTACACGTGTAAAGCAAAAGAGGAGAAACCGTGGGATCCCATTTGCACAAGACTGAAAGCAGGCAAAACTGAGCTAGGCAATCGGGGTCAGAAGAATGGTTCAGGGTGGCGGAGGGGAGTGGTTGTTAACCAGCAGGCAGGAGAGAGTAGCTTCTGGCATGTTGGGGATTTTCTAAGTCTTGATCCAGCTGGTGGTTCCATGAGGGTCTACATATGTGAAAATCCATCAAACTGTGACCCAAAGATGGGGTGTCCTTCAGAATACACTTTCCTGTATCCCAGTTGTAGAGCTCAATCATGTTTTTAAAAAATAGATAATATGACAGAAGATGGATGGATGGGCGAAGGACAGATACCCCCTTCAGCGGACATTGATGGCTACTTGGTATGTGCGGGGGGCCCTGTGCTGGTCTTGGGGTCTAGAAACAAATGAGTCCTAGCTGCCTTCTCCAAGGAGCTCACAATCAGGCCAGGAGACAGGTGCATGTGGGCAGACACCACAGCAAAACAACAGGGGGGCTGTGGTCAAAAAAGAAGGGAGGGGCTGGATCGGAGGAGAGAGACAGCATTTGCCAAGAGCATCAGATGGGCAGAATGGGATACAGAGAAATAGGCTGGGAGCAGAATTTTATGGCAAAAACAAAAAAAGTATCTGAAAAAGAAAGGTAAATGCATGGTGAGTGGGTGTGTGGGTGGATGGATGCATGGAAATTTCGTTTTCCTCCTTGAAGGTAAGAATTGCCTTGCACACGTAAATGCTTCATTACATGTTGAGTGAACAAATAAATGAATCTAATATGTTCTAGTTTCTCAAGCATGGCTGATAACAAAGATAATCAAGCAAGGGTCTTAAACATTATGAGATTCTTAAGTCCAATGGTCTACCTGCTCGGATTAGACCTGAGGAACAATCAGGGGGCACCTAGGTGGTTCAGTCGGTTAAGTGCCTGCCTTCGGCTCAGGTCATGATCTCAGGGTTGTGGGATCGAGCCCCACATTGGGGTGGGGGGGGTCACTGCTCAGCGGGGTGTCCCCCCCATACTTACACTCTCACTTTCTCACTTTCCCTCTCTCTCAAATATATAAATAAAATCTAAAAAAAAAAAAACAGAAAAAGAAAAAGAATCAGGAAGGCAGGGAAGGCCTCAAGACAAAGTGTTCATTGTGGCCTAAGGGACAACTCCCAAAATGTCACTCGAGGGGACCCTTGATGCCACCAAATGAGAACATTTCATCACTCTAAATAGGACAGGGAGAATGCCTTGTTAATGGCACAAGAAACATGTTTATGATGTAAAATAAAGGCAAAATAAAATAATTAGTATATAAAAGTTGGTGCACAAGATGAACCAACGCTTGTGTTTTTTTAAAACAAAACAACTTAGGGGGGAAAAAATTGATGTGGAGGCATTTTGTGTGCATGTGGCTTTCCCTGACTGGCAGGATAATTTCATTTTCTGCTTTGTCACAAAGTCTGCGTTAACTAAGCCTTCTGCGATGACAAGAGTCCTTTAATTATCAGGCAGAGAAAGGCTGCTCCCACTTTGCCGACTTCAAGGAAAGAGAAAGAGGGAACTCATTCTCAAAAATAATGATGTCAGTGATGGAGCCGTGACAGTGGGTTCCAGAATAACGTCCCTCCAAAGCCACCCATCGTCAGCTCTCTACCCGGGTGACCCACAGAGCGCGGCAGCACCAGAAGGTTTGGATGGGGCATCCCCACCCACTCTTGGGCACAGCCTTGCCCAGCAGCCAACACATGTTTATTGAGCACCTACTATTGGCAGGGTCAGCCAACAAGCAGCAAAGGAAACCCTCTGCTGGGAGTCTGTGGTTAGCTGGGCTGTCACCCTTACTCACCCAAGCAGGAGAGGACAAGCGTGGCTGGCCTCTATGGAGTTCTGACTTTAGGCCCAGGACTCAACTTGCATCACAAACATGAGGCTCCATCCAGTCCTATGAGATTAACACTGCCTGGATTTTACAGATGCTGTGTAACTTACCCACCAACACACACAATGGGGTAGTGGAGGCCGCCCTCCCTCTCTGAAACCGGCTTTCACACAGACATCATGGAAATCACAGTCATTCAGGAGCAGAGAGCAACCAAGAGACAAGAAGATCATATAATGCCACACTGTGGGAAGTTCTGGGAAGGAGAGCCCAGCAGGGTGACAGGCAGGGGCTGACGGACATTCATGGGGGCAGTTTGGATGGGATGGCTTCAGGGACACCATCTGCAATGGGTGGCATTCCACCAAGACCTGAATGAGGGAGCCCAGGTGGGGAACTGTAGAGGGCAGTAGGCACAAAAGGTGCATAGGTCCTGAGGCAGGATGGAGCTCAGCACAAACAAGGAACAGGGAGGAATCCAGTAGCATGAGAGAAGGGAGAAGGGCCAGAAGGTAAGGATGAAGAGGGAGGTCCCCAGAGCACATAGGGTCCTGGGGGGCTAAGAAATGCCTTGTGGTGTTCACCACGGGAAAGGTTTATTCCAGGGCCCACATTATAACAGGACCTGAAAGGCTGCAATGTGAAGAACAACGACAGGTTGCAATAGGGCAAGGGTGGAGGTGGCTACTGTACCAGTCCAGGCAAGAGATGAGTAGGGCTAAGACTAGAGCAGCACCAAGATATAACTCCCTTCTTACTGACAAAACCAAGCAACACTATTGAACTAAGTGGACTCTGTTACATTGTCATGAATTCAAACAGTTTGGCTTGGGAGACACCGTCCTCTCTAGAACTTCACAGGACTGAGGTATGTTGAGAGCAGGTTGGCTGAGAGGAGGAGAATTCTGGAACACTCTATATCAGGAGTTGCTCACCTTGGAGAAGCAAAGAGGTAGGGGCCAACTCCTTTGATTAACCCCACCACCACCCTTCACACAGGCCAATGCCCTGGATCTACTGTCACAAGCCCTCTTGTCAAGTCTCATAGACTTTTAGAATAGTCTATGAGATTTGGTTGTGCCAAGATCACAGATTGGGTCTCTCTTGACTTCCAAGGCAGATGACAAGACTGAGGCTCAGAAAGGCTAGGTAACCTGCCCAAGGTCACACAATAAATACATGGTCTGGTATCACACAGCTAGTAAGTAGCAAGGGTTTAATCCCTGCCTGGCTCACATTACAACTACTCTCATAGTACCCTGCCATCTATTTGATGAGCAAGTTTTGTTATGAAATGACAAGTCTACAAACCACTTTTCTGGGGCCCTGTCCCATCCCATGTGATCCCAGCGGGCAGAAAGAAACCCAACATATGGAATTTAGTGGGGGTCAATGTGAAGGATGTTTTTAGCAGGTCAGAGTTCTTCTAAGCAGAAATTGGGTGTAGGCATGCAGTAGGGGACGCCCCATTCCTGGGAGCAAATAAGCAGAAATAAATCAATCATTACATACAACTAGGCTTCAAGCAGACATTATATTAGATTGCCTCTATTATATCTTCCAGTGTTAATTTCTTATGCATGGGTCATTCATTCATCCATCTACTTACTTAGTCAATTACTGAGCATCTACTATGTACCAGGCAGGGGCTGAATGCTGAGTCGCAGAAAAGTGGCAGTATGGTCCTGTCCTGGGGAAGTTTACAGTGATAGTGATGTCATACGTCTTTTGGTGACATTTATTCTCTTATCAAAAGTGTAGCCTGTGGTCCAGAGATTCCTGTCCTTTAACCTCATTAAATTTTCTTCAGGAAGGAAGTGGTATTCTCCCTTTATCAAGGAAGAAGAAGAGACATGCCCAAATGGGGTGTCCATAGCAGAGCCAGGTCATAAACCTTGATTTGCTAAAATCTCTATGGAAACACCCTCCCTTACCCAAGGGGTGCATCTAAGATCCCTACAGAAAACACAGAGTTCCTTGACAAAAACCCTCTCCCAAACAAAAGAAAACCTTCGTGCCAATCTGCCAGGCCAGGGGGATGTTTTAGAAAGTTCCGATCTTCCTTTTACTGCAACAGGAGAAGACCCTGAGCCAAGAGTCAAGTCATTTTCCTCCCAACTGAATGTGTTTTCGACTAAATTAAAATCATACCTCATTTTAAATTAAGGGGATTTAAAAAAAATAAAATATCTACAACATTTAAATATCATTAGTAATTACATTTTATTTTATTTCGAGCCAGTTGGAAACATTTTATTTCTAATTAGGTACATTTGTTTTTAATATCCAGTTTACAGAACAGAAGGACCTCCCTGTAATGAATGGGGAGTCGGAGGGGGTCCTTGCTGGGTCCATCACCTGAGCCAGGGAAGGCGTCTGGGACTCTGCAGGGATCAAAAAGCCCCTAGACCAAAACTCACAGCTTTGGAGCCAGCACGTCCTCTGTCTCCGTGATTAATCATCAGAGGAGCACTGGAGAAAATGCAGAACTAGATGCTGGTCGAAACTTAACAATAATAATTACAGCAATTTTTTAAAGCACTTACTCTTTCTCAGGCACTTGTGCTAAGCATTTTACTGCTCCAAATACCACTGCTAATGATGATCATAATTGGTTAGCATTTACAGAGTAGTAGCCTCATGCCCTGCACTCTGAGTGCAGGATTTACTTTAATCCTCACAAGAAACTTTTTTGTAGGTAGATTCAATCCCTCGTTCTCGATTCTATAATCCAAGAAGCTTTGAAAACTTCAAGTATTTAAATAATGCATTGGCAGCAAATCTGACCTAAGCCCACGTAAGGCTACCTGGGGTTTTTAAGGAGCCTGCTTAAGCAGATCTGGCCAGAACGCTCTACCCCCAGGATGCCACAGGGTTGGTCAAGGGCACTGGCCCAGTCAGCAGGTGAAGTTTCTAAGATCTGGAAGAGATCTGGCCCAGCGAGATTTGGTTGAGGGCTTCTGGAGCTGACCCTGTGTTTCACAGGTAAGAAAATAAGCTCAGCAGTGAAATAACTCACCCCTTAGGTCCCATAGCTTGAGGGTGTGGATGTGAGTCCACGGCTTCCCCTTACCCTGCTGAAAGTGAGAGCCATTGGGGCCCTCAAATGCTCATTTCTTTCCCCTTGGTGCTGGCATGAGGCTGAGAGTCCTCAGTAGGGCTAGAACCCAAGATACTCTGTTATTGGCCCATCCCTGTGCCTGTTCAACTAACTGGCCAGAGTGTGTGTTGACTGGCTAAGTGACCTCATAGTCTTCACCATGAAGGATTGAGCTTGGAGTTACCTAGTCACCAAGCTGGAAGGGACCTCAGACAAAGTGGAATGTACAGGTAAAACCTCAGGCAGATTTTCATATAAAATGCAGAGGTCTGAACCCTACCCAGACCTGCGGGATCAGAATTTCCAAGGGTGTGGCCAAGAAATCTGCATTTTCACTTCCTCTCTCCCATCATGATCTGAGGATGAGCAGCTCAGATCCTAGGCTGCTATTCTGGGGGCTAATCACCTCATCCCCCTTCCACCTTCACTTATACAAACCTTCTAACTGGCCTACTTTTGTTTGTATACCTCCAGTAACAGGGAACTCACCACTCTCATAGCTATTAATCCCAAATCTGAACATTATGAACCATCCCAAAGGTAATTTCTAGAGTCCTGCAGAAGAAACAATCACTCCTGCACAAGTTAACTTGATTGGAGGCAGAAGAGATGAACATTTATGGGTGTGGATAGGGGCCGGAGCCATACCCGGGCACATTTGAAAATTATCATTCAAGTGCCGTATTTGGACCTATGACCAATGGATTAGATGACATCAGAGTTCACCCAGTAGATGGTCAGAAGATTCCGACTCTGCCCATAACTTCTTTGGGACCTCACTCAAGTCATCTAAGTTCTACAAGCCTCAGTTTCCTCTTCTGTGAAAGGTAACAATTAACTCTCAGGGATGTATTAGCTGCTTCCACTCCCAGGTCTGACGGTGAAGTAGGGAGGGATCGCTGGTACCTGGAGGAGAGACGGCTAAGTGGGAAGGGCCACCAGACAGGTATTGTTAAGGCTTTTGGGCAAGTGAGGAAACCAGCCTGTAGCAACCTTGCAGGGAGGAAGAACAGGACAAGGGAGGAAATACCCCTGTCTCTCTTGCCGGGCCCTTAGATCTCCCACAGGGCTCCTATTGGCTCCCTCAGCCAGAAGTTGAAGGTCAAGAGAGACAACTGACAACCCATGGAAGACAGCTTCCTGGGTATGCAGCAGCAGAAGAAGGTGCAGAGAGGATCCGAAGGGTCACGTGAACAATACAGAGGGCATCCAGGCTGAAGATTTAATGAGGATTCAGAGCTCTGAAGCTGTCACGATCCTGGGTGCGAGTGTCAGCCACCAAAGGTTAAGGTCTCTCCCGCCTTCCCACCTCTGCTGTCCCTGACAGCGACCAACACCCCAAACAGAACACCCGGCTGGAGGCACCTTGGTCAGGCCCTCAGCGGGGGGGAGACTGGGGGTCCCCACGAAGTGGCCAATCCCGGGCACACCACAGACACAGGGCGTGGCTTCTCCAGGAAGGCGGGTCAGGCTGGAGGCTACAGGCCACTAGGGCTGTTTGTGAAGTTCCGCCCGCGTAGCTCCGAGCTATCGAAATCAAGAGGCTGACATTTAACATGCAGTAGCTCCCCGTGATGGATAAATATTAAACACAGCACGACTGACAAGACTAAGTAAATATCTATTAGTCTCCAAGATGGAGTCTGCAGGCACAAGGAGAGAATGTCCTAATTGTTCACCCTTCTTGTAATATTAAATAAGCATCTCGCCAGACTTCAGCCAAGAGGACTTGCCTGGCTTGGCTCTCTCTCTTGCGCTCACGCTCTCTCCCTCATTCTGTCTTTATTTTATCTATATTAAATGAGCAATCGTACATGTTTTTGAGGCCAGCCGAAAGGGGGAAAAATAGCCTTTGGAAAAGTTAGCATTTCTGGGACTTTCCTTCAAAGACAAGAATAAAAGGTAAAACTGCCAGAGATCCTGGAGAGCATCTAATTCAATGCATCCCTTTACAGGTGATAAAAGATAAGTAAAGGATAAAGGCCAAGAGCAAAATGATGGAAAAAAACAAAACAGAAAAAAAAAAAACATCCACAAGTCAAGTCTAGTTCTAGCTGTCTTTCATGTGCATCGGAAAGTCTCATTCATATGTACGTATATACATGTGCGTGTATATGACATACAGGCACACAGCAAACCGGCCAGAGTGGGGTCATTGCCTGTATTAGTTATCTACTGTGGTGTAAGAAATAGCTCACAAATGCTGTGGGTCAGGAGTCCAGCCCAGCTTTGCTGGGTCCTCTGCTTGAGGATCTCTGCTGAGGCTGTCATCAAGATGTTGCTCAGGACTGCAGTCTCAGCTCAAGGGTAACCTTGCCCCATGTCACCTGCTTGCTGGCAAAATTCTGTTCCTTGAAAGCTGAAGAATGAGAACCTCAGTTTCTTGCTGACTACTGGCTAGAGGCTGTGCTCAGTTCCTTGCCATGTGGGTGTCTCCATGGGAGAGTTTGCAACATGACCACTTACTTCATCAAAGCCAGCAAGGGAGAGAATATTTCAGTGAGATGGTCCTTACAGTTGTATGTAAATTAATCATGAGAATGACATGGCATCTCCTTTGTTCCCACTCTGTTGGCTTAGAGACATCCTGCCCACACCCAAAGGGAGGGTGTCACACAAGATTGTGAGTACTAGGAGGTGGGGCTCTTGGGGGCCACTTTAAAGTCCTTTATTCTGCCTAAAGAGCTTATGTTTCAGTTCAGGAGGCAGACAACAACATAGTAGATGAAGAAAATAATCACTAATGGTGAAAAATGTCTGAAATGAAATCATTGGGTTGCTTGATGGAAGCTGGCAAAGAGCCATTTCTGGGAGAATGGGAAGACAAAAGGAGCTCTTTTGGATGGGGCACCAGAAATAGCCTCTCAGGGATGGAACATTTTAGTGATGACATGAAGAATGGGAAGGACCCACACTTGTCTGGAGCAAGGGCACTCCAGGCAGAGTGAATGGCAAGAGCAAAAGGAGGCAGAAAGGAGACCAGAGTTGCAGGAGAGCAGGGAGGACAGCAAAGGTTGGTTTGGGATGGGGCTAAGAAGTGGGCAGGGTCTGGCCATGTAGAGTCTTACAGACTGGGGAGGCATTTGGAAATGACACTTAGGATGATAAGCATACATTCCTTGCCCAGGGCCTCCATTCCAAAGTACCACAAGGTGGGGGCCTTTAAACAGCATGATTCAAAGGCCCCCTGTTGCTTCTACTCTGGTGATGGCAGCATCTCCAGGCTGACGCCCCCCCTGCCGATCCAGCTTCAAGGGCGTGTAAGCTGCATGGACACCCAGGATCCCACACCCAGAAGCACCCTTTGCTTGGTCTCATTCTCCATTTGGCCATCTTTGAGTTCTTATAACTTTGGAGCCATGCTTGAATTCTCATTTTTCAATGATCCTTGTAGCTTGTCCTGCCCCGGAGTGAAGACACAGCTGAGCAGAGCCTTAGCCAACCCATGGGAACACACTTCGTCTATCAGAAATTGACAAGTATCTTAAGCCCTGGAGATCAGAGGGTTGTTTTGTTCCAGAAACCCAGCTCAGCCTGTCCTAACTGCTCTCTGCTCCTGGAGGTAACCTCAAGGCCCAGGGCTTCTGGAGAGTCTGGATAGGAGAGATGGAAGCTGAGTGTGAACATCTCCTTCCTAAGTTCCAGGCTCTGGATGAGATTTGCTTGGGAAGGATTTTTGTTCTTATCCCAGCAGCGACCACGTTCTTCACTCAGTCTATGCTACTTTGGTATCAGGAATGGTCAAAGGTATTGGAGAGGGTGGACAGACATGGGTCCCCTTACCAGCTCTGTGACCTTGGACAGGTGGCTCAGTGTCCCCAAGCTCAAACTTCTCACCTGCAGAATGAGACTGACAGCGGCCATTTCTCCCTCATTGGGCCACTGTAATGATCCATGTCTGTGCCCAGTTTTTACTATCAGCTTTGTGATTGACTAACAGAGAGTGTGCAGCTTCACACAAAGTTGATTTCTCCATCTGATTCCTCTGAGTCACACCCAGGAGGTGAGTGTGGACCAACCCGGGAACTTTCTCCACGGAAGCATTTAGAAAAGGGAGCACGCAGCATGGAAGAGGTTTGCCAGGGGGTCCAGCAAGCCAGGAGGTACAGAGATGAGCACCTCAGGACAGAAACTCAGGCTGGGGCTGGGGACGGCCAGCCAGGTGCTGATATCGCCACTGCACAAAGGGAAGGAAGGAAGGCTGGCCCTAAGCCGCTCTGGGCAACAGCATCTCACCTGGATCCACCCTGAGATCTCATCTCAGAAGCTGACCACTTCACTGTACCATGCAGGCTTTCTGCAGACCAGTGGCCAGTGAATCTGCCCTCGCTGACATGTTGCACCCCTCACACCATGCACTAACATGGTCAATTCCCATGCACGTCTATTTCAAGGTTAACACTTGCCTTTGTAGGTGACTTTCTCCACTCTCTCTCATCAGAAATCCCTAACCATCCAAGGTAAGTCTGGATGACATAGTTCAGAACAGGCAATTCGATATCCTCTCGCCTATCATGATCTGATGATATCAGCTCAGATCCTGGACAGGCATTTGGGAGAGTAATCATCTCATCTTCCCTCCACCTCCATTTGTTGTTCAGTTTCCTCAACAGTGAGATGTTTGGGCTGTTTTTGTTTGTGTGCCTCCAATGATGGGGAGCTCATTCACTATCATAGCTATTGAGCTGAAACCTAAGCCTTTTGAGGTACCCCAGTGCTGATCCCTGGAGCCTTGCAGAAGGAGCAAAAGCTCCTACACAGGTTAACTTGACTGGGGCAGAATAGATTAGCATGTATGTGTGTGGACAGGGGCTGGAGACAGGGTTGGGCTGTCCTCTAACAATTCAGTGCTCATGGACCTGAAGCCATTCATCACTTTTATGTTCCTTTAAGGGCCTCCGACCTCCTCTCTCCTTTAAAATCTTGCTCTGTGCTCTGCCTCATCCTAGAATCAGAGGTGAGTCCCTGTAGTTCATGAGCAGAATCAGAATTCTTACAAATGCCCATACTGAGCTATCCCAGAGTATATCCAGCTCTGCACAGGGTTAGCACAAAAGCTCCCAGTCTTGGTAAAGCAGTGATATTCTAAACAAATAGGTTCACTGCCATGCCTGGAGCATTGGTTATCTATTGACATACTAAGTGCTGTGTGACAGATAGTCTCAGCAATATATGATGAGCTTGTATTTCATGCATCTAGGGTGATGAGCCAGGTGGCTTTGCTGGTCTCAGCTGGGATCACACGTATGTCTGGGGGTTTGGCTCGCTGTCAGCTAATCTAGGCGGGCCTCAGCTGGGGTAAGTCAAGCCTCCCCGCTCTGTTCCACAGGTCTCTCATCCTCCAGAAGGCTGGTTTCAACGTGTACTTCCCCTAGTGAACACAGGGGGCAGGAGAGAGAGCAAGCACAGCCATAAAAGTGCATTTCAAGCCTTTGTTTGTTTCCCCTGTGCTGATATCCTATTGGCAGAAGCATGCCACATGGGTGGTTCTGAGTCAGTGTTGGGAGCCTGTTGAGAGGCTGTGTTGGGAGGGTTCTACAAGGTCAGGTGGCAAAGGGTAAGGATGAAGGGTGAACTGAAGGTTTGGGGTCGTTGTTCCAATCTACCACTATGACACTGGGCTTGGGTCACACTTCTTTCTAACAAGATGGCAAGTCAAAGCAGGGTTGGTTGAAGTTTACACAAAACACGTCAACTGGCCTCTTCTGGTCTGAGTGGCTGCTATTAATTCACAAGGAACTATGTCTAAAAGATGCTGGGTAGCTTTGATTCTGCCACCCCACCACCAGCAACTTTTTATCTGAAGGAAGTCACCAGGTAGTGGCCAAAGATGCATGAACAGGGATGATCCCTTGGCAGAAGATTGAAAACCCCAGTGGCCACCAGTTAAAAAAAAACAACAGTGAGCAAGTAAGAGTATATTTATGCAATGACCAAAGCAAGCTGAAAGGGAAATAAAAGTGAATATGTGATGCCCTAGAAAGTAATAAATGATAAGGAAAAAAATAGGCAGGGGAGGGAGACAGATATGGGGAGCAGGAAGAAGGACCTGGGGTGAAGAGGTGAGGCCAAGACTGAGGCCAGGACCATGGGGAAATGGCAGAATAGGGTTCCAGGCAGAGGAAACAGCATATGCAAAGGCCCAGCACATGTGAAGAGTCCTGATGTTTCTGACTCTGCCAACAGTTCTCTTCCTGTCTTTCTCCCACCTCTGTCCCCCACTCCTTCTATCCACAAGCCTTGGCCTCCTGTGACCCCTGGCCTACCTTTCTTCATGGACACTTATACCATCAAGTCCTCTCCAATGGGTCAAAACAGTTTCCTTATTCTCCAGGCTCGAGCTATTACCAAGAGGCCACTGTGGCTGCTCAAGGGTCACTCCATTCTCCAGAGATGAGCCAGCCAGGGACAAGGACAGGAGGAGCTGCAGCCACACAGATCTGCTGGGATAGTCCTTCTAACTAGGGCATTAGCCAATATTCCCACTAGATGTATAATAGGAGGGAGGGGGTCTGGGGGCAGCCTGGAACAGAGGAGACATAGTTGGGCTCTGCAAGCTGATTGGGGTGGACCAATCACTGACCAGCCACTTACTTGTTTTGTGTCCATGGGCAGTCACTTTACCTCTCTGAGTCTCAGCATTTCCCTGTAAATGAGAATGGTGCCCAGATACTATTAGTATTGTTGCTACGGCTTCCTCCACCTTCCCCTTTTCCTGGATCTGCATAGAATAAAACCATGGATGCTTTTCCACTGGGACCCAAGCTTCTGTTTAGCATGCAGAAGCCTGTGTTTTTCGCAAACCCTCTTTTGAATTTTAGATTATAGATTTGATTAAGGATTCAAGATATTAGACTTAGGGAATAAAAGCAACGTTCTGTTTCCTGCTGTGGAATAAGTTTTCTTCCCCCACCCCCTGTCCTTCTATTTCCCGGACTTTGCTGGGTGGTTCCTGGAACACCAATGACTGCCTCCAGCTGTCCACTGCCCCCCAAGCCCCTTCTTAGGGGTCCTGGTGAGGGTGGTGACAGTCAGCACCTTTGTAGCATCAAGCCTGTGTTCCTTCCTTCCTTCCTTCATTTGCTAAATAGAAACTCAGCACTTAGCACTTGTAGGCCATGTGGTGGGTTCAGGGAAGGGGGTGGGGGGCAGTAGCCAGATCTGCCCTCAAGAACTCACCATCCTAAATGCCGTGTTGATAACAGTGACAGCTCATTACTAAGTCCTTGACACAAGCACTGCCCATGCATTTTCTCGTTTCTTCCTCCTAACAGCCAACCCCCCACTAGCTGTCTAGACCTCATCAAGCCCCTGCCTCAGATGCAGGACAGGCTGGGCAGCCCAGGAGAGAAAGGGGTCTCTTCCCAAAAGTCAGAGGCAGCAAGGGACAGCCATGGTGGCTCCTCCCTGTGCCAGGCGGTAGGCAGTGACTGGGAAGGGGCTCTGCTCACCCAACACGTCCACTGTGGACCACAGCAGGCTGAGACAGAGTCTCTGGGATTTGAGAAGTGGCCTCTGGTCACCTGTGAGTGGTTCTGTGCCAGATGGCACATGGAGAGCTCCCACCGTCCGCCAGGGTGAGGCTGGACATGTGGACTGATCATTATACAAGTGATAATAAACATCTGGGTTTCAGCTCATGTGCCCACTTTACAGAAAGGGAAACTGAGGCTCCAAGAGGTTAAGTAACTTGTTCTGATTTTCATGCCAAGCATGAGGTAGGGTGGGGACTTGAACTCAGATCTACCATGAGAATGGTCGAGGCTGTGCCTACTGCCTCCCATGCCACAAATGCTTGGAAGAAGGAGAACTGGTGTAGTCTCCATGCTCAAGAGCTCACAGTGGGTGCAACTTGCCGGGAGCCCGAGTCCGTGATCATGTTCACTTTTTTAATGCTTTCTTATTTCATTGATTTTGACACATGTATACACTGTAAAACCATCACCACCTTCAAGATCATGAATGTACCAATTACCCTCAGAAATATCCTTGGGCCACTTTATACTCTCTCTCTGCTTTCAACCTCCACTCCCACCACCTTCTGTCCCAGGCAACCCCTGATCTGCTTTCTGTTATGACAGATTCCTTTGCCTCTTCTAGAATTCTGTATGAATGGAATCATACAGCATGTCATCTTTTGTGTCTGGCTTCCTTCACTTGGCATAATACCCTAGAGGTTCATAATACCCTAGAGGGTTAGCAAGTATCAATAGCTCATTCCTTTTTATTGCTAAGTAGTATTCCATTGTATAAGAGCATCTGTCTGCTGATCCATGAGCCTGCTGGGAAGCAGGCTCATGGATCAGTTAGATTGCTCCCAGTTTGAGCTGTGACACTTTTGAGCTGTGAATGTTGGTGTAGTCTTTGTGTGGAGTATGCTTTCAGTTATCATGGGTAAATAAATGAGGAGTGCAATGGCCTGATTATCTGGTAACGGTTTTTAAAGATTTTTAAACCTGCAAACCATTTTCTGAAAAGGCTGTGCTATTTCTATTCCCAGCAGCAAGAGGTGAGAATTCCAGTTTCTCCACAGCCTCACCAACACTTGGTAGGAACAGCCTTTGAAATGTTGGACTTTCCAATAAGCATGCAGTGGTATCTCATTGTGATTTGAATTTGCATTCTCGTGGTGATGAACAATGTCGAGCATCTTTTCATGTGCTTATTTGCCACCTGTATACTTACTCTGCTTAGATGCCTGAAAAACCTTTTTTCGTCCATTTTGCTAATCAGACTTTTACTTTGGAAATAACCGTGGCATTGGTTTCAAGCCGGTGCCCATTTCTAAATCAGGTTTTTTAAATTTTCTTATTATTGACTTTTGAGAGGTCTTGGTGCTGGATAAAAGCACTTTTTCAGATGCATCTTGTGCAAATATTTTCTTCCAGTCTGTGTATACATACATTCCCTTAGCATTGGTTTTTTCAAAGAGCAGTTCTTAATTTTTATAAGGTCCAACATAGCAATATTTTCTTTTAGGGGATCATGATTTGAGTGTTGTTTCACAGATGCTTTGCCTAACCTAAGTTTATAAAGATTTTTGTCTATGCAGTGGCCACTGCTGGTGCTCTTTATTTTTTAATATGCCCACATCCCCCCCTGGTATGATTTTTCTCTGCCCGACGGGGCTTCTTTTAACGTTTCTCATGGAGAAATTGTTTCAACTTTCATGTGTCCTTCTTTGGAAAATATTCCCCTTTGTTTTTAAAAAAATATTTTCCCTGGACATAGAACTGTAGATGTATTTTTATTTTCTTTCCATACTTTAAAGGGATTGCTTCACTGTGGAAGATATTCAGTCATAAAATTTCTTCAAAGGTTTTCTGTCCCCTGCCTTCCTTCAGAGCTTCCAAGGGCATGGGTGTTGGGTATCCTGAAGTTTCTCTGCAGCTCGCTAATGCTCTGTTCCATTTTTAAATTCTCTTTTCCTCTGTGTTTAACTTAAATGTTTTTTTTTAATTTCTGTGTCTTCATGTTCACTATTATTTTCTGCTGCAATGTCTAAGCTGCTGTTAATGCCAACTGTTCTATTTTTTCATCCCAGACGTTGTATTTTTTTTCACTTTTGGAATTCATTTGAATATCTTTCATGTCTCCACTTAATGTGCTCACTCTCCCCTCTAGGGTATTGAGCATATATGAAATATAATTATAAAAGCCCTTGTAATGTTCTTGTCATTGCAGGGTCAGTTTCAACTGATTGATTTCCCTCCTTGTTATGGACTATATGTTCCTACTTCTTTGCATGCCTGATAATACTTGGAACACGAGCCAGCTATTGTGAATTTCACCCTTGCAATGGCTGCATATTTTCGTTGTTTCTATAAATTTTGTGGAGGCTTTGTTCCTGGATGTGCTTAGGATACTTAGAAAGAGTTTGATCCTTTGAGTTCTTGCTTGTAAGCTTTGTCATGTGGGACACAGGAAGTGTTTGGTTTGAGACTAATTATTGCCCACTACCAAGGCAATACTCTTCTGCAAGGTCTGCCTGAGCAGACAAGGGGTTATTCCTGGATGTGCCTTCCATACACTTGCCTTCTCTTCAGGTCATTTTCTCATGAGCATCTGCTGATAGGGATTCGGCCAAATACCGGAGGATAACCCTCTGTAAATCTCTGTAGCTCTTCTTATTTGCAAGCCTCTCCTGTCCAGTCTGCTTCTCTGCAAGCTGTAACTTTGTTGGCCTCCTGGACACCGGGCCCCATCTCCATGACTCAGGAACACCCCCAGTCTGCTTGGGGCTCCCCCTCTCTGTGCCATGGCTGGAATCTCTCTCTGAGCAATAAGCTGGGGTGATTGTAGGGCTCCCCTAGAGGGCTTTGTTGGCTGGTGTGCACTGTCTTGAAAACCATTGTTTCATCTGATTTTTATTTTGTTTTCTGATGGGAAGGTAAATCCAGACTCTGTGACTTCATCTTGGCTGGGAACAAAAGTCCTTTTATAGCCAAGTTTTGGTAAAGGAAAGAATGTGAATAGAGCCTTTGAAAGTGATGTCATCTTGGCTGTTATTTGGTACCAGATCCTCCAGTGGGTCCTCTGCATGGATTGTCTCTCTTGATGTTAGTGGGTTGTGCTCTATCTACTTGCAGAGCAGGTAATGGAGGACCTAGGACTTTGTGGGAGCTGTCCAAGTTTACAGAACAGATTTGAATACAGGTCTATTGGTTTATACTTGCCCTTTTACCTCATCACCTTGCTGTTCACACAAGGGCCAGACCGACTGACTGATTGAATGAATGAGTGGACGGATGGATGAATGACATAGTAGGATGAAGTGTGTGCATGCATGCAGGAACGTTTAGCATGTCTATGGGTCCCCTCATTTCTCATAAACAATCAAAAATGCCAGTGCTAGTAGGGAACGCTTGTAGGTCATTTTGAGAAGCCCAAGGAAAGCAAGGAATTTACCTAAAGCCACACAGCCAGGGAATCAGCCCTGAAACAAAATCACCCCTCCTGCTCTTCTTTTTCAATCGAGGCTCATAGAGCAAGAACAGAATTCTGACTCTGTGTGTGTGTGTAGATAATATTTGGCTTTAAAGATGTATTCAAATATGTCTCTTTCACCCGGGCTTCCAAAACAGTCGGGTTTTATTTGGACAAATTAGGCTTGAGTGCATGGCAGAGCTCTGGGTGAGGGGAGAAAGGTCAGAGCTAACAAGGAGAAATAAAGCAGGGATGTTCAGTTAGGCTGTGTCGAGGCTTATTTAGAAAACATGCTCAGTCCACTTTCCCCTGCAGCTGTAACTTAATCTGGAAAGCTCCCCTCCCAGACTCACTCTAGGCTGCTCTCACTCTGTTGACCTGCTGGGACTGTTTCCTTAGAAAGCCAGTTTGGAAGCAAAACCATTAAAAATGGCTTGCATTAGGGGGCCTTCCAGTTCAGGCTGAGAGGGACCTAGGGATGAACATGAGTGCTAGAATGAGATACAGTCCAGTCTGGGCACGATAGTGTACTAATTGAGACTCTGCCATAGATTATTTGATCCTTTTCAAACTAAATTAATACATATATCTGTGTGTAGACACACACGCGCTTACACGTATACCATACCTTATATATAATCTGTCCCTATAATTGCAAAGTCTGGGTTAGAGTACTTACAGATAAGCTGAGTCCAGCTGTTTTTGTTAATAATTTGGAAATAACGACACTGTTGCCATCACCAAAGGAATCTGTGGTTTAGAATGAAACTTTTGAAATATGTTTCAAAAAATGGGAGAAACATAAAAATCACCTCAAACCTGCCACCCAGGAGTAAGCAGCCTTAGTGACGGAGTTTTTCATTTTTTTTTAAACATTCTTAAGATTGCTAGTTATGTGAATACTGTAAATTCATATGTTTGGGGTGCCTGGGTGGCTCAGCTCGCTAATGCCTCTGCCTTCCGCTCAGGTCATGATCCCATGGTCCTGGGATCGAGCCCCGTGTCGGGCTCTCTGCTCGGCGGGGAGCCTGTCTCCCCCCTCTCTCTGCCTGCCTCTCTGCCTACTTGTGATCTCTGTCTGTCAAATAAATAAATAAAAATCTTTTTAAAAAAATAAATAAATTCTTATGTTTGCCCTTTTTTTCTGATTCTAGAATCAATAAACACTCATGGTGAGACATTGGGGAAAGAGAAGAGTACGGAGTGGAGATAATCGATCAGAATCCAACTAAGAACATCGTTTCTGTTGACTTTCTGGGATTTTCTTTTAACGCTCCACTGCCGTCATGTGAGATATATACACTGTATAGGATATAGTATCACAATATGTATACATAGATGAGTAATTGAAAATATACCAATGTTATTCAGTTCTTCATTTACACTACCACTGTTTATATTTAATCATTCATTATATATATTTAGTGTATATTCAGTTATGCAATATATATTATTGAACATATACTCAATTTCTATTTAATTATTCAACATATATTCATTTGAAAATATATATTCAATGTATAGTCAATACATATATATGTGTCTGTATCTCAAGAGAGAAAGAGAGAGAGAAACATTAACTTTGGGTTATTTAAGAATACCAGACAAAAGGCTAACAGTTAGATGTCCCCTAATATCTACCTCTGGGCAACTGACTGATCTCACTTGATTTAAATAAAGCCCAGTGATTCAGGCCATCCGATGCCAGTTTTATGTTTAGAAAACAACTTCTCAACTTCCTGAGTAGTAAAAGTAGCTTTTGTGCCCCTCTCTGAAGCTTTGCTGGTGTGGACAGAGAGCTTGCCATGTTTCATGCCCTCTCCCAGTGAGTGCCTCGCCCTTACGTGTCCCCCAACCCCTTCAGTGTTTCCACCACTATTGCTGACAAGGACTGAGATGCAATAATTACGTTTTATGAGTTATTCATGTGTCCAGGGAGCAGTGAGCATAGGGTGAAGGAAGACCTAAGTGTCCAGGGCTCTGCTTCAACCCAGCAACGGCCCAGAAAGCCTCCTTGAGCTTGGACTTCTTCACTGACACCATTAAAGAGATCCTTGAGCCCCAGCTGTGTTCTGCTTTAAAGGTATATGGACACATCCTGCTCATGGTAGCTTGGAGACAATCCTCTCACATTTGGGCAAACTTGGCTTGGTGGTGAGACTGGGGCAATGACCAGCTAACCTTTGCCCATTCTTTTAAGGACAGTCAACTGGGAGAAAGCTTGGTTAAGAATCCCCACTCTTCCCTGAGTGTGTGAGGAGCTGCTCCTGGAGAGGCCTTTTACAAATCCCCTTCGATCTTCCAGATTATGTGGGAAGACCCCACTTGTTACTGCCCTGTTTTTAACACCTGTCTAGTACTTGCTAATCTCCCTTTTTAGCAGCAAGCAGGCTTCAGATACAGAACTTTGAGCAAGACATGGCATCTGACCAGCCACCTATAATAGCATGGTATTACTGTATTCTTGTATACCCGCTCTAGGGTACCTTGACTGCAAGGTGCATCATTATCTCTGCATACCCCCAAGAAAGAAAAAGGATCCTGATTCATTGGGAAAGATCATTCACTATAAATTACATCCCATTTCAAAGCTTCATCTAAAATACAAAAGAAAAAGAGACAAAATGAATGCAAACTAACAATAGCAAAATTATCCTGTATATCCTACTAATGGCAAAATTCGATATTTTCATTGTTTTTTTAAAGATTATTTATTTATTTATTTGACAGACAGAGATCACACAAGTAGGCAGAGAGGTGAGGGGAGAAGGAGGCTCCCTGCCAAGCAGAGAGCCCGATGCGGGACTCGATCCCAGGACCCTGGGATCATGACCCAAGCCAAAGGCAGCAGCTTAACCCACTGAGCCACCCAGGCGTCCCTCATTGTTTTTTTATTTGTGGTCACCTTCTATTTATGGCTGGTGATGAGGGCTTTCCACTTCAAGTGGTCACATAAATTAGCTTTTGGAAACAGTATGTTTTATAAAGAAAATATTAAAATTACATTAAATTAGTTTATTTTAGTAATTTAATTATAATGGGGTGCCTGGGCAGCTCAGTCGGTTAAGTGTCTGACTCTTGATTTTGGCTCAGGTCGTGATTTCAGGGTTGTGAGACTGAACTCCAAGTCAGGCTCTGTGCTCAGTGTGCAGTCTGCTTGAGAATCTCTCTCTGCCCCTTCTGCTGATAATGCTATGAATGAATGAATGAATGAATGAATGAATAAAATCTTTTAAAATAAATAGTTTAATCATGATCTTTTATTTCATGAAATGACTATAAATTAAATTAGATATAAAACACATGTGTTCATTAAATAAATGTATTTATTTATTTATTTATTTATTTAAGGAAAAATCTTAAGGAAATTACAGCATTGCTGATACAGATAGTGCCAGCTGGATTATGAACTGAAGGTTGGGAATCCCCACTACAAATGATTTGGCAAAGCATGGCACTTAATTACACAGTCTGCAAGACTTTCTCAATACTGGGTGGTGGGGAGCCTCTTGTGACTGGAGGCACCCTAACTATTTTGTTTATTTCCTCTTTTCTGGTAGGTGGGGAAACTGAGGTGGAGGAGTTTGGACTGACCTCAGGAATCCAACTAGACTCTGCTCTACCCCCAACCTGTTCCTGTTCCAGAGGAGAGGTCAGCCATAGAGAATCTCCCTCAACTGTATGTCCTTTCTTTCTTTCCCAGGACCATGCAGTAAGCCATACTGTTGACCGCACTATTCAGATGGAATCTCTTGCTGGATCCAAACCTAGAAACGGTTTTGATGCAAATGCTTTGGGATCATCATTTAGCCATTCTTGAGTTCTGAATTTTGATTTATCCATTTATGGACTGGAATAACCCTAAGTAATTTCTTTTTTCAAGAAGGGCAGATGAGGGACACCTGCCTGGCTCAATTGGTGGAGCATGCAACTCTTAAACTCAGGGTCATGAGTTCAAGCCCCATGTGGGGTGTGGAGAGTACATAAATAAAACCTTAAAAAAGAAGAATAAAGGCAGTCGAGAATATGTTTGTTTGCCTCTCAAATCTTTCAAATGTAAGAATGTTTTTTTTTTTTTCCCTGTGGCTTTCATACACTAAAAACAGTTTGGCTGGGTATAAAATTCTTAGGTCACAACTTTATCCTTTTATTATTCCTTTCTGGGGAACTTTATTTTTGAAGAGGAGAAATCTTAGTCTTTTGAGGGTAAAATGTTTCTTTTAATGTTTAATTTTTCCCATCTAAATTTTTACAGAATTTTTAGTTTACCCTTGAGATTCAAAGCCAGAATTCGTCTAGTCAAGGTCATTTTTTTATTATGTAATCTATAATGTGGTGATGGTTTTCAAGGCTCATTCTCAAGATTTTTTAAACTCTGGAATGTTTCTTTCTGTTACATCTTTGATGAATGCTGACACTATCATGACTTCTTTTCAGGATAGTTATCATAATTAATTGATATTTCTCCCACAGTACAATTTGAATGATTCCTGGCATCCACTAGGTGCTCAAAATTTTAAACCCCTTTTCTATTTCCTTCATATTCATTTTTTAGGTAATTGGACTTCTTATTAGAATAAAGTTGATATTTATTCATGCCTATGATTATTTACATCAAACCCTCACTATTGTGTCTAAGACAGGACACTTTGTGATCTCCTGGAACACATGAGACACCTCCAACTCAATGAAAGTGGCCTTGAGATCTTACCAGACTCTCTGGGAAGACACCGGGCTGTTAGTCTCATACAAACCAACAGCAGACTCTCATGAAGCATTTTGAGAATAGAGATATTCATTCTGAACTTTCAGTGAGCAAGAAGGCATAAAAATTCAGCAACAGATAAATTCTTTCTTTCCACAAGTGCAATTAGGCTTGCTCAGCAAATGTAAACAGGATAAAAGAGTATCTCTTAAGAGAGGAAGAACTTTTTTCAAGCAGTTATTAAAGACCTATCTACAAATTGCATATATGTTAATTGTAAATCAAGTACTGTAGAAACACCCATTGATAAATGATTTCTATGCAAATTATAAATCGCTTAAGAGAGCTCATTCACAAAATGATCTGTGTGCTAAGTACAAGTCAAGCAACTTAAACATACACATATATAACGTATATGTGCTAATTACAAAAGGCACTTTAGAAACCCTCATTTACAAATTAAATATATACTTACTGCCCACTAAGTACTTTAGAAAATGCTGTGCACCAATGATGATTTTCATGCTAATTACATAGCAAATAATTTGAAATGTGCAGTTGCAAATAATTCATGTGCTAATTACACAAGAAACACTTTAAAAACACTAATGTACAAAGGATTTATGTGCTAATGATATACCAAACACCTTAGAAACCCCCAAATACAAATGATTTATGTCTAATCACACACAAGACACTTCAGGAACACCCATGTGCAAATGATTTATGTGCTAATTACACCAACACTTAATTTCAAAAATGTCAAACAACAAATTACTTGTATGCTAATCACAAATCCAAACACTTCCTTGCAATTGATTTATGTACTAATTATTAGCTGTTCTTATCTCTTTCCTTTAAGGACCCACTGTCATCAGCAGATTGACAGCTTTCTTCTTCTTGGTACTCATTATGAATATAAATAAAAATTGAGTTCATAAAGAAAAGATTTTAGGACCCTCTCTTCATCCTCCCCTCCTCCCTCAATCTTGTCCAATTATTAGAAATCTGATCATATTTTGGCATGCTGTGAATCTGCAGGACCATCTCTTAGAGCAGTCTCAGAAGTATTATCTAGGGTAAAAATAATCTCTTCGCTTTGTCTGTTTGGAACCATCCAAAGAAATTAATACACAAAATAGAGGCACTTAGCCAGCCTCTCATTCTATGTAATGATATTGCATGTTCAAGGGGACCATCTCTGTCCTCGATTTATTTATACATACATGTAATTATTCTGTCTGTCATGACCACTATGCTTTTATGCCCCCTCCAGCATGGGCTAGTCTACAAAGGGTTTGCATACCCATTATCCTCTTGGCCTTGCATTCATGAAAGAGGAAGAAATCAAGACTAAGGGTTACAAGGGTGCCTGCATGTCTCAGTGAGTTAAGCATGGACTCTTGGTCTTGGCTCAGGTCATGATCTCAGAGTCATGAGAGAAAGGCCAGGATAGGGTCCATGCTTCATGGGGAGTCTGCTTGAGATTCTCCTTCTCTCTTTGCCCCTCTCTTCCAAATAAATAAATAAAACATTTTTTTAAAAAAGGATAAGGGTAAGGATTCCCAATTTTACAGATGGGAACACTGAGGCTCAGGGCAGCAAAGTTGTATTTCCCCTGCCAAATCTCCTTCCAAAGCCTGCCAGATTCGGCAACGGTCCTTCTTCCACCCAGTTTCTAGACGGTCTTTCCCCCACAAGAAAATCCCAAACTATCCCCCTCCAAGAAGCCTCTAGAAACCAAACACCCATACATCCCATAAGCCCCACTCTTTCTTGCTACCCTACCCCATTCTCTCTCCTCTCCCAGTGGGCATCCCCAGGTCCCAGCCTCTCCCTCCACACCATGCTGGCATTCCAAGCCTGACTGGGGGCCCCGGCATGCTTCTCACCTCTTTAAGAGTGAAAATGTATATCCCAGAGATTGGGACTTAATTGACTGATTAATAACAGAAAACCTAATTGAATGCTCCCAGCTTGTATGTACGATGTCTTAATGTTAGAGCCTTGGGAATAAACGCACAGCAGGGGAGTCTGAACCGCAGCACAAGAGCTAGCGTTCAATTTAAGAGTCAATCTCATTATACAGGAAGCTGTTCCCTTTATCCCCCTGGAAAAGCTTGTGCTCTCAAACCAGATTCCCCTCGTACCAGCATCCTTGACTCTGTCCTGTCTGGGGGAGATGCAAATGCGGGGGCGGAGAGGGGAGGCCCTCTGTCTCTGTCTCTCTGTCTCTCTCCCCTCTTTATTATTTGTTCTCTCCACAGCGTATCTGGGCAGCTCAGCAAATATTCATGAGATGCCTTCATGGGGTCTGTGAAGAGTGCAGAGACGTGGGCCCTGGTGAGTGTAATTTGGCATCACGGGCGCTGAAGGGTGACATGGGCAGTGAGTTGTCTCTGAGTGAGCCCTCCAGCCACAGATTGCTCCTTTCGTTAAGTCTCCAGGGCTGCCTCCCTCGAAGCCTTCTGATGCTCAGAGGGCTGGGGCAGGTGTTGTGGGCTGGGCTCAGAGTGATGGGGGGGGGGGAGAGCCTGCCAGGCCCCATCTGCCGCTCCCACCACTTTGTCAGACATAGCATCCCTGAGCCAGGGCTGCAGACCCCTCGGTGTTCACATCAGTCAGCTCAGACTGCTAGAACAAACTGCCACCAACTGGAATGCCTCAAACAACAGAAATGGACCGTCTCACAGTTCTGGAGGCTGGAGGCCCAAGATCAAGGTTGTGGGCCGTTTGGTCCCTCTCCTTGGCTTGCAGACGGCCATCTTCTCATTGTGTCCCTCTTTCCTCTGTGTATGTGCTGCTCATGTCTCTGTGTTTCAAGGTTTTCTCTTCTTATGAGGACCCCAGTCAGATCGGAACAGGGTCTGGTCTAATGGGCTCACTTTAAATTATCACCACTTTAAAAACCCCATCTCCAAATACAGTCTCATTCTGAGGTCCAGGAGATTAGGGCTTCAGTATTTTTAAATTTGGGGGGACACAGATGAGCCCATAGAAGCACCCCTACTTGGATAGCTTAAGACCCCCTGAGCTCCGTATGTCCAAACTCAGCCTCATGACTTTGCACCTGTGTCCAGCCCCCTGCCTCCCTTTCATCTTCCTCAACAGACAGAGGGCCACCAATACTAGCTGGAGGGCCAGGGCACACTCATTACTCCCCTTGCCCCCTCTCCCCCTGCCCCATCATCTCCAAACCCTCTCAAGGACCTAACTCCCCTGACACTACAGCCTCAAGCCCATGTGCTTTCACGCCCTCCCTGCAGCCCCCAGCTGTGCCCCAACATCCCACCTGGTGCTTCTGGGGCCCATTCTGCAGCCAGCTGTTCTAGGTCATTGCCCAAACCCAAGCCTCTCACCCACCTTTCAAAGCCAAGAATCTCATGTGCTTTAATCCACAATCTCCAATCGAGATTACCCCCCCACACACACACACCCCATGGAGCAAATAGTTATAATGAGAGACCTGGTGGCACAGAACTTAAAATTCTTTTATTTTCACTGAGTGAGACTACCGGCCACTTCCCTAAGTAAACATAGGAAGTCACCCCGAGGTAAACTTTTGGATCATAGCAGAGCCACATTCCTGGTCCCTCTGGTTAAGGTGATGGACAGCCATTGCTCAGGAGCAAGTGGGAGGGGGACTCCTGACAGGAAAAGGAGGGAGGCCAGACTCATTTCCTTTCATGATTCCATAAGAACTTCTCTGCAAGACTGGGGAGATCCTGGAAGAAGCAAACTGGCTGGTGAGAACCTCGAGACAGCCCTGTGAGTGGAGTCCGCTGGGAAGGAGGAAAGAGTCTGGGCTAGTGATGGAGCTCTCGCAGTAACACCCAGGTGTTTGGGGAAAGGGGTGATCATTGAAGCCAGTGGACCCTCTGACCACAGTCCTTTCAAGAGCTGTGGAGCAGTTGTGACCTCTCAAAGACTTTGCCTGAGACCTCAGGCATGGAGCAGCCCTGTGATCCGGGCAGGGATCTGAAGAACATTTTCAAAGCAGGGGAAAGGGGTACACCGGGCTGTGCCACGCTAGAGTTCAACAGCGCCACCTTGTGGGGAACTCAAACTTTACAGAGTTCTAGTTCTAATTCATTCTCTTCCCTGCTTCAGAAGCAGGAATCAGCCACTCAAGGACAAAAGAGGATGCCTCAGGAGAACAGAGGGACAGGTTAAGCTTCCTGGAAAATCTGGCAGGTGCAGGTTCGATTGATACACTGGAACACTTAAGAGACTTCGGTTTCACAGAAGAAGACCCTCCAAATGTTCACTGAGCATTTGCGAATGCTTCAACCTCATTGCCTCAACAGGAAAACGGAAAAGTTCAGCCATAATGACTGAATCATGTATAAAGATGTTGAGTCACTATGTTGTACGCCTGAAAGTAATGCAACACTGTGTGCTAAGTATACTAGAATTAAAATTAAAGACATAGGGGCAACCTGGGTGGGTCAGGTCATGATTTTGGGTTCCTGGGATTGAGCCCCAAGTCAGGCTTCATGTTAGCAGGGAGTCTGCTTGTGCCTCTGTCTCTCCCCACTGCTCATGTTCTTTCTCCCTCTCTTTCAAATAAATAAGTAAAATATTTTTTAAAAAAATTAAAGACTCAATACTAAAAAGGAAAAAAATAGAAATAAACCACACTGACATATCACATGTCCTCCAGAATGGCTAAAGTCCAAGGACTGATACCCTCAAGTGTTGGTTAAGACACAGAGCAACTGGAAGTCTCATACTCACTGGTCAGAGAGCACCTCAGCTCAACCACTTGGAAAGACGGTTCCGTGGTAACCACGATGGCAGAATGCATAGATGATGACCCAAGAATTTCATATCTGGATCACTGTATATATACATATATCTATATATACAGAAAAAAATGTTTTTACCAAAGGACCTATCATAATATTCATAGTAAACATAAACATTATAGCCTAAAATTGAAAAATGACTCAAATTCCCACTGGGAGATGGAAGAAAAATAAACTATGCTTTAGCCATATCTTGGACTACTACTCAGAAAAATAAAGAACAAGAACCAGAAGAAGCAGGAGGAAGAGAAGCAGGAAGAGGAACATGGGACAACATGGAATATGGATGGAAAGAATCCAGACACACAAAAGAAAGCGCATAATAGTTGGTTCTATTTATACAAAATTCAAGAACTGGCAAAGTTAATCTATGATGATAGGAGTTTAGAAGGTGGTTTCCTTTGGAGGAGGAATGTTGACCAAGACACAGGGGTATTGAGGTGACTGTCAAAGCTCCTGAAATATCCTTGTCTCTATCTGGCGGTGGTTGTGTGGGTGTTGTTATAGACTGAATTGTGGTGCCCCCAGGGTATAAGATGAAGCCCTAGTCCCCAGTGCCACTGCATTTGGAAATGAGGCCTTTGGGAGGTAACTGGGGTTAAATGAGGTCATAACAAGATTGGTGTCCTCATAAGAAGAGATCCCAGAGAATTTTCTCTCTGTCTTTCTTTCTCTCTTTCTCTCTCTGGCTCTCTCTTTTTTCTCTCTTTGTCTCTGTCACTCTGTCTCTGTCTCTCTCTGTTTCTCTCTCCCTCTCTCTGTCTCTCTCTTTGTCTCTGTTTCTCTCTTTCTCTCTGTCTGTCTCCCTGTCTGTCTCTCTGCCTCTCTCTGTCTCTTTCTGCACATACGTACCAAGGAGAGGCCTTGTGAAGACACAGTGAGAAGGCAGCCAACTGGAAGCCTGGAAGAGAGTTCTTAAGGAACCAAATCAGCTAGCACCTTGATCTTGGACTTTCAGGCTCCAGATCTATGAGAAAATCCACTTCCTTGTTTAAGCCAAGGGGTCTGGGGTCTGCCGTGAGGGCAACCTGGGATGGTGAAGACAAGTATCCACATATGCCAAATTGCATCAAACCATTTGTGCCTTGCACTCTGTGTAAGTTTTACCTCCATACAAAATGGGTAAAAAGAGAGGAAGGTGCAGCATGACCTCATTTGTACCCCCAGCTGGTGGGGGTGAGGTGGTGGTCGGTGATGTGAGTTGCCTATTTTTGCGCCCATATGAATAATAAGAAATTGAGGGTGACCTTGGTAAAGTGACATGTGGCTTCAGTGGCTGAACAGAGGGCACAGAAACCAGCTCAGCTTGGTGAGCACTGCTGACGGGTGCCCTCTGCCGAACCCTGAGCTGGGCAATGGGGTCGTGAGGTCAGGGTCCCAGGTGGCCTCCAGGAGAAGCCCAGGCCTGACAAACAGCTATTTACAGCACAGCAGGGACCACACTGTGATGGCTTCACAGGAACACCCAGGATGCCAGGAGGTGGGGTTTCCCAGCCAGGAGGTAAGAGGTGGCCAGACAGAGTCTGCATTTTGCCCCAGTCTCCACATCTGTCCAGGGAAGTTTCCCAACTTTGCTCCTTTGAATGCAGTCCACAGGCCAGCAGGATCTGTGTCAGCTGGGAGCTTGCTGAAAATTCAGAATTGTGGTCCCACCCAGACCTACTGCACCAGAATCTGCATTTTAACAGATCCCCTGGGAAAACACATTTACACGGGGAAAGGGCTGGTGTGCATGTTGCCAAAGGACATGGGGAACCAGAGAGAGGTGTGACCAAGGAGTAGCCCCCTGTGACTCCCCCTCTCTCCATCCTGACTGCAAACAATTTTGAACACCCAGCCCGGGACCCCCACTCAATCCCCACGGACCCAGGTGATCCAATCCCTGGGGACTTTGTATCTACATTCACCTCCCCTACCCGCAGGTCTCTCTCCAGCAGATGTGTGATCAGACAATTAGGCACTGATTGGAAAATGGGCTGCTTACCTGCGACAAAGGAGGGTTTCTCTTCTCGGAGACCTTGGACAAAGAAAGCTTCCAGGGTGGCTAATTACCTGATAGGTAGCAAGGCTCTCACCTACTGGGCCTTTTAGCTCAGTTAATAAAGCAATTTGCCTGGCCTTTGTCCTTCTCTTGTTGTGATTTCTTAGCTGACACAGCTTTTACAAAATGAAAAAGTTATACGAAGCCTATTTCCTCCACTGTTCAGCAACAAGGAGGGAGGAGGAGAAGCACCTGGGGTAGAGCCCCTGCTGGACTGGGTACCTGGGGAAAGGTGAGTGCCCTTGCCCTTGGGTCTGTAGATCCAACAGTGTGTGTGAATTACTGTACATACTTTGCAGGTTATCCCAAGAACTAATTTAAATAAGATCATATATGTAAAGGGGGCTTAATAAAATGTAAAGCTCTATTTAAATGATAGTGGTTATTTTCTTAGACCAGATAATTGAAATTTAATGGGGCCATCTTTATTCAAAAATACCCTCTAACAATGAGGGGTGGCTAGCCATTCTAGTTGGTCTGAGATTTAGGGGTTTCCTGGAACATAGGACTTTCAGTGCTAAAATCTGGACATTCCTGGGAAAACTAGGGCAGTTGGTCATTTGACTGTCATAGGCACTGGGAAGACAGCCACGAACAAGACTCAAGACTTTTGTTCTCATGGAGCCAAGGGTCCAACTGAGAGAAAAGGAAAGAAACAACTAAACAAAATAGTACCAGTGATAAATGTTATATTGGGAACAAAGAAAGACCTGCAGTAGGGGGTCCAGGAAGACTTCTCTGAGACTGGATGTATGACAGGTGTCAGCCACTTGAAAAGGTGTGTGTGTATGTGTGTGTGGCAGTTGAGAGAGGAGTACCAGAAAGATGTAGCAGCAGGTGCAAAGGTCCTGAGGCAGGGCGCTGGTGGCGTGTGTAAGAAACAGAAAGGAAGCTGGTGTGGCTGGAGTGTGTGTGTGTGTGTGTGTGTGTGTGTGTGTGTAGGTGAGTGTGCACCTACTGGGGGCAGTGAGAGGAGATGTAGTTGAAGTGGAAGAGGTGAGCAAAGGCAGGGCCATCCAGAACTCACAGGCTAAGGTAGGAGTTTGAAGTTTACTCATTGCAGTAGGAGAGCATCGAAGGGTTAATCCTGCTATTCTTTTTTCTAACTTCTCTAGTCAAATACTCTACTCATGACCTCTCAGTTTCCTTTGCTTGGTGACAAGTGCATTCTGAGTCTACATGTCCACCACTAAGCACAGCGATAGCTGCTTTGCATAATTTTGATGTATATTTTTGTTGCCATTCAGGACTGAATATTTGGTAAATTCCATTATAATGCCTTCTTTGCCTCAGAAGCATTTTAACTCTAAACATACGGTGAGGAAAAGGTGGCTAACTTTTTTCCCCCCATTATGGTCTAAGAATGAGAGGCAGACTCTTGGATGCATGGTGAGACTTGCCTGGCAGGATGGTACGTGGCACGTATTCCAAGAGTGGCTGAAACTATCTTATATTCTCTAATCATTTGAGGGCAAGTGATTGTCAACACCAAATTCACCCCTTTTGTCCTTCGAATCTGCTAGGTCCTCATCAACGTTTTGTGCTGTCTCTCCCTTTCCAAGACCCGTGCTCGCCACTTCTCATTATGATTACAGATTTATCTCTTGTCTTCAGTCAATTTCTCGGACTATTTTTTTGAGATTTTGTTACAAGGCACATATAAATCCAAAATAGTCATCTTGCTAGCTCTTCTTGCCTCCTAACTTGATGCAATGACTCTCTTCAGCCTTAATAATTTCTTTTCTATCAACATTGCTACCAATGGGTGGTGTGTTATTGTTTTTTTTAGGTTACCATTTATCTGGTTTATCTTTTTACATCTTTTATTTTTGATGATTGGTTTCCTTTTGCCTTATGTGAGTCATTTATAAACAATAGATATGTTGATTTTTAAAATTTTGTCTTAATTCAAACTCAGAACCTATCTTAACACATGATTTGCATAAAAGTACATTTAGGGTGATTTCTGATACGTTTTGACCTGTTTCTGCTTCTCCTTACTCACTTTCTATTGTGTGATACTTTCTTTATACGGTCTCCCATGTCCTTTGTATTTCAGTTTACTGACTTAGAGATCCTTTTTTTTTTTTTTTTATTCCCCTGGTGGTAACCTATACATTTTTAACATGTGAACTTGCCTGAAATTCTAAGAATAATTGGTGTCCTAATTTCCCTTCAATAGAAGATATTCAGAACTCCAAACCCCTCCCTTCTTCCAAAAGGGACTATTTTTTTTTTTTAATTTATTTGACAGAGAGAGATCAGAAGTAGGCAGAGAGACAGGCAGAGAGAGAGAGGAGGAAGCAGCTCCCAGCCGAGCAGAGAGCCTGATGTGGGGCTTGATCCCAGGACCTTGGGATCATGACCCGAGCTGAAGTCAGAGGCTTAACCCACTGAGCCACCCAGGTGCCCCCCAAAAGGGACTATTAGGTATCATATAAGATTATGTAAATTATGTAAATTGTGGAATATAATTTGCAACATGATATTTCAGTTCCTTTTGTTCAAATCCTCCTAAAAGATAGATATTAGTATATTTTTGTATTCTCTATGCCCATATGGATCTTTTAATATGTTTATTAATTCTTCCTCTCACCATTGCTTGATCCATTCTATCCCTCCCTTCCCAACATTTCAAATTCTTCCCTTCTTTGATAACACAGTGAGTGTCTCTGAGAAGTAAGCTCTCTCCATTTTTGTTTGGACATGTCTATATTTAGCCCATACTCTTCAATAATTGTTTAGTGTAAAAAAAGTAGAAAACATAAGCCTGACAGTTATTTCCGCTGGGCACTTTGACAATGTTATTTATGGTCTCCTGGTATCTAGTGGTGTTGAAGAGAAGTCTGCTGTCCGTCTGATTCTTACTCCTTTGAAGGTCATTTTTCTTTTCTGCCTGGCAGCTTTTAAAGTTTTCTCTCTGTCTTTGGTGTGATGTGATTTACTGTGATATGTCTAAGTAAAAATAGGCATGCATTTACACATTCATGTATCTGTTGAGTGGGGTGTCCTGTGTGATTCTTCGATCTGAAAACACAGCTTTTTACCATTCTGCCTTTATCTCTTTGACTTATGCTCCCCCACCCCTTATCATTTCATTGTTCAGAGGTCCTATTACCCTCCTGTTGAATTCACTCACTCTCTTCTACATTTGTCTCATTTACTTTTCCTATGTCCCACCTCTTTATCTCCCTCTGCTACATCTAGGATGGTTTATTAAAACATACCTTTCTATTCACTAATTTTCTCTTACCCTTATAATCTGCTGTTGGTTTTATCCACTGAGTTTTTGTTTTATTTTGTTGAGGGGGTGGGGGGTGGTGGACAGGGAGGAAGGAGAGAAAGAATCTCAGCATGGAGCCTGACATGGGGCTTGATCTCACAACCCTGAGGCTATGATCTGACCCCAAAATCAAGAATCAGAAGCTTACCTGACTGAGCCACCCAGGTGCCCCTTATCCATTGAGTTTTTAATTACAGTAAAAGGTAAATGATAAAAGTAGATTCATGGATAAAATATGCAGAATCATACATATTTTGAATAAATACCCTTTGGTTCCTTCCCAAATCGGCCTTTATGACATCCTCTTTTTCATTATGTTTTCTTGGACACCTTTGTTTTTTTAATCACTTCCAATAGTGGTATTTTTTCCTCTCTTTGAGATTGCTTTATATGTCTGAGTTCTCCTGCTGCTAATTTTTTATTAATTGCTCTGACTGCTGGCCCTCTCCCAGAGTGATTTGCTTCCTCTGTTCATCTGTAATTTCTGTTGTGAGCTCCTCTGCGGCACAGTCAATTGCTCTGGGGGATCCCAGGGTGCCCCGGGTTACAGTATGATCTGCAATGAATGCTTTCTGACTTCCTATTTCCTATGGCCCAAGAGATTGCAATTCAATTTCATGTGCGGTCCTCACACTGTACAGAAAATGGACATTTGTACCCCACACCTATACAGGAGGCAGGAGAAGGTCTCAAGTTCTTCGGGGGAAGTTTTCTTATCCCTTTACGTCATTTTGTACACCTACCTAAAGTCCCATATGACCACATTCCTACCTGCTGCGTTGGGCTGGTGAGAGGATAAATTTGTTGAGTCTGTGTGATCCACACAGGTAGGAACCTGTAACAAGATCGAGGGCAGATGGGAGGTAAGTGCACTTTTTCAGAACCTTTTACTTTGTTACATGTCTGGTCCCGTGTGGTGTTAGGACCCCAGACCCCAAGACCAGGATCTCCTAGCTCCTCTGACCCCGACAGGCTACTTTCATGCCTGTGACTCATATAGTTCTGGCTTCAATCTCTGTCTTTCCAGATTCCAGCGTTTAGGTTTTTTGTGTTTTTTTTTTTCTTTTTCTCTGGTTCTGCTAGGACCATTTTAATCACTGTCTCTTTTATTTTATTATTACATTGGATCTGGAATTCTGTGTTTGTATTGGAAGACAGGCGCATCTACACCAGCTCAGCTCACCACACTGCTGAACATTTTCCACAATCTGTTTTTCCTTTAGTAAAATATATAAATGGAAACACAACACACAAAAGCATGAAAAAGGCTCACGTCCTGATGTACACTATAATGTGTAGCTCAAAGGATGTTCCCAAAGCCAACACACCCATATACCTGGCACCCAGATTAAGAAAGAGATTACAACACACACCCTAGAGACCTAGAAACTCCCTGCCACACACACACAGTTCATTCCACTCAACACTCCCCAAGGATAGCCCTTACCTGGCCTGGGACCCTAAACATTCATTTCGCCTCTTCTTGATTTTTATAAAATGGAACCAGATGGTGTGGTTTCTTGTGTGTCCTACTTTATTCAGCCAATGTTATGTTCGTGAGATTCACCTGTGTCCTTGTGCATAACTGTAGGTCACTCACTATGCCGCTATAAGGGACTCCATCATGGGAGCAGCCATCGTCTAGGCAACCATTCCCCTACTCAGGGGCGGTGGGTGGGTAACCCAGCTACAGTTGTTATGAGTATTTTCCTAACATGCAGGTGCATGAATGTTGGGTGAATACCTCTAAGCAGAAATGTTGGCTTGCAGGTGAGGACATGTCCAGATCTACTTGCTACAATCCTTCTGGCCCTCTTGAAATTGTCCGTCTCTTCAGCTATCCTCGAGGTCCTTGAGGACCAGGTCCTTGTCATTATTCACTGTGATCTTTCCAGTGCCTTATACACAGTAGGTACTTAATAAATGCTCGTTGACAACATGAAGGAACAAATGAGCGGAATTGGCAGTGAGTCCAGATGGCATATCTGGCCATATTTATCCCTTCCACCCCCACCTGCTCCACAACACCTGCAGAGTCCCCACAGCAAAGAGAGTGATCCCACCCTGCTGTAGGAAGAGTAGCGAGCTCTGCATGAGATGAGGACAGGAAGGACAGGGACATCACCCACCCAGCCCAGCGCTAGCCGTCAGCATCTCCAGCCTCACCCACATCCCCAGCAGGCTCCCCTCACCTTTCTATCCAGGCTGCCCCCCATCATGGCAGCCTCTCCCATCTCTTGAAATCACCAGGATGTATGACCTTCAGCCACCAAGGATCCCTGGCCCCCAGAAACTTCAACCAGATGTGTCCCTTTGCATAACTCGGGATGTCAGGCAGCCAGGAGAGGTGTTTTCGTTCCCAGTCTCCTATTGTCTTCAGAACCACCTGAAAGTCTGACAGGTCTTGGGGAGGAGGTAGTTCCCCTCCGAGCTGGTCAATATAAGTGTCTCACGGTACCTCGTGCCCATGTCAAACACAGGCGTTCAGCAGCAGAGTCTTTGTGAGGCTTGGCTGAGTTCTTTTTTCTTTTTTTTCCTTCTTTTTTTGGGGGGGGGAGGGGGGCCTGTCAGGTTGGTAAGGACATACCAAAGTCATAAAATATTTGGTTCCCAAGTCCTCTGCCACTCTGCTATGTTCTCAGGGAAGTGTGTGTGTGTGTGTGTGTGTGTGTGACACAGAGAGACAGAGGTGAGAGGGACAGGCAGTCACAAGAGAGCACAGTAGGAAAGAGAAAAGGAAGAAGAGCCCAGGGTGAGAAGGTACAGTAGCTCTGGAGAAGGCAGGAGGTAAGAGAAGAAGACCTGGAAGGAAGGAGGAAAGTGGGAGGAGCGGCAAGGACAGAGAGTGAGGGTGAGGAAATGAGCAAAACAGCCCCAGAGAAGGGAAAAAGCAGAAGGAAGGAAAGCCTGGAGAGATCAGAAAGAAGGAAAGAAAAAGAAAGGAGAGGAAAGAAAATGGAGAAGCGATGCAGGGAGGAGCTAATGGGAAAGAAAAGAGAAGCCTGAGAAAGGAGAGGGGGGAGAGAAAGAGAGCAGGTGCTTCCAGAGCCCCATGAAGGTCTCGGAGACACTCGAACATTTCCGTGACCATCCATGCTGGCTGTTGTCAGACAGATCCAGGGAAACCCCGACACCCAAGCTGCAAGGGGAGCTGTCAGGTCTGGGTGAGTTTGATCCCTTCCCTGCAGAATGGAACTAGGATGGCTTGAAATGTGGCTATAAACCCACCCTGAGCTCCCCGGTGGCCCCAGGAAGGAGGTGAAGCAGTGCTCCAGCAGCAGAGAGAGCTTGTGTCTGCACCTTCCTCCAGGATCCTATGTGTCTGTCACGCTCAGTTCATTAAGCATCTGCCTTTGGCCAGGTCATGATCCCGGGACCCTGGGGTCAAGTCCCATGTCAGGCTCCCTGCTCTGGGAGAAGACTGTTTCTCCCTCTTTCTCTGCCTGCTGCTCCCTCTGCTTGTGCTCTCTCTTCCTCTGTCAGGTAAATAAATAAAATCTTAAAAAAAAAATACTGGGGCACCTGAGTGGCTCAGACGTTGGGGGTCTGCCTTCGGCTCAAGTTGTGGTCCCAGGGTCCTGGGATCAAGCCCCACATCGGGCTCCCTACTCAGCAGGAAGCCTGCTTCCCCTTCTCTCACTCCCCCTGCTTGTGCTATCTCTCTCTTTTGTTGTGTCAAATATAAATAAATAAAATCTTAAAAATATACTGTTTGTACCCCCATTACTTTTGGGGAAATGTGATTTTAGAAACTCTCTTAGAAAATAAAAAGAATCATAGCATAGGCCTAATGCTGTGGGAATCCAAAAGAAAACATATGTGTCCGAAAAAGCAGATAAGAATATTCTGACACTGGAAGTAAAATCTTGCCTGGAACTTTCCAGAGGTCCAGGCAAACACAAAGTAAGGCAAATGCTTTAGAAAAAAAAACAAGCTGCAAAATCCTTGTAAGAAAATTTCCATAATGTTGACCAAATATGTTCTCACTCTGATCTCTGAAATTTATCGAACGGGACTTATTTACAGACCAAAGAATGAATTCATGAATAACGTCCTGAAAAGAGCAAAATTCACAGCAATATTTTCTAATGACATCACTTCCATAAAGACAGCTCTGGAAAAAAAAAAAGTAAGCTTATGTGGTTTAATTCCATTCCTTATCACTCCTTACTAATTTGCTTTTTCTTACTGCTTTTTTCCTAGGTGCTAAACAAAACTCATCATAGGGAACCTGAAGCTACACAGCTAAAAAAAACAGGCACAGAGATACCGATCTGTAGCAACATTTAACAGATTTTTAAAAATAGGTTATCATAGATACGTCATAAAATTTGTGTGTGCATACGTACATGTAGGTGTGTTTGCATATGTACTTTGTTCTTGAAGGTCATGACTCCCCATTCACGATAAAGAACCCAATTTTGAAAAAAAAAAAAAGAAATGGAAAAATCAATCAGAGAACATAGCAATCCTTCAATGGACTCTGCATAAGGATGGGGACCTTTGGCGAGGTAGACCAGTTATCCAAAGCCTGCCTCTCCAGGTGCCTGCCAGGAATGAGCCAGCCCCCCAGCCCAGGGATGAGCGAGCAGAAGCCTGTTAAGTGTTTACGGCAGGTGTTTTACCTTTAATAACTCCACAGTGCAATTATGCAGGAATGTGTCCAAGCCTTTTTAAAAACTATTTATACATTCAGAATGTACCCAGTTAGGGGAGGAAGGGGAGTTTGGGTAAAAAGGAGATTTTAATCTCTTGAGATTTAGTGGGGGGGGGGGGTAGTGTCCTAAAATGACTTAAAGGGGAAAGCGGGTGGGTTGGTGGCAAGTTGTCCTGCATGGAGAACATACTGTGTGCCGGGCATCACGCTGGAAGCTTTATAAACAGCCTCTCATTTGATCCTCATAACACCCCTACATAGGGGGATCACCAGAACATTTCACGGATGAGGGAATGGGCTCAGAGAGGGTCTGGTTCTTGCCCAGGTCGCTCAGCTTGTGCCCATAAGACTGTTCACAAAGCCTGTGGCTCTCTGCATGACAGCATAGGGACCAAGGATGGTGGCACCTCCTCCTTCTAACCAGCCCAATGGGAGCTGAAGTCACTATCTCATCCCAGAGTTGCCTCCCTGTCTGATTTCTTGCACTTGCCCTGATCACTCCCGAAACCCCACCCCGGTGTTCCTGCACTTTCTGAAGGCAGGGAGGTTTGGGAAACGAGGCTAGATGTTGGAAGGGGTCCCCGCCTCGGCCCGGGGAGTCCGTGAAATACTTACGAAACCGCAAGGACTTTTCATAAAAAGGCAATTTCTTCAGCACGCAGGGGGGATAAAAGCCACAATATTTTCCCATTCTTCTTCTTCAGAACTTGATGAAAACATGAGACCAGGCACAGGCAGGAAGCAGAAAATGATCATTTCACAGTGGGGGGTTGCTGTGCCTCTATACAGTATGCCACTGAACGGGAGGGGGTATCTGGGCCGGTGCCTCTGAGGGATGGTCTTCTCTCCGCAGCCTGCTGGTGTCCCTTCCCCTCTCCGAGACCCCATGGCCACTCACTCTATGACCCTCCTGCTCTGATGGTCTGGGACGCTCCAAGTTCCCTGGGTAAGGTCAAGGTCAGCGGGAACCTGGCTCTTTCCTGCAGCCTGCACCCCAGAGGGTAGCATTTGTGGCTAAACGGGCCCAGCAAATGCCTTCTAACTTCCAGGCAGAGATGGTCAGAGGTCCTGCAGATCCAAGTTCATGTGGCTCTAACTGACTGTGTGAACGAGGCAGAGAACCTGCCTTTGGGAAAGAACATTCCTCCTGGACCTGACACGGCTGGGGTTGAAGGGGAAGGCTCGGACACCCGTTCTCATCTCAGACAAATTGCTCGGGCTTCTATTCTATGGGAGTATTCAGCTTCAGGAAAGGATTATTTTTAGAATGGGTCATGTCTGACAGCCACTGATGAAGCAGAGCAGGACTGAAACCTACGGGCTGTGTGACCTTGAGTAAATTCCCCCACCTCTCTGTTTCCTGCCCCACAGTGCGGGAATAGGGGCGTCAGCTTCATCGAGCTATTGGGGAAATGCAAGGAAATCGTTCACACATTGTGTGATCAGATGGGTTGATAGTCTCCTGTTTAGGAGTGTTACACACAGCTCTAATGGGTTCATTCAACCAGAAACTCAGGATTAAGATGGAGGAAAGCAGGAAGGCAGGTGGGTTGCAGAGGTGAAGTGGGGACAGCCTAAAAGTGCAATGGCCTGGGATTGTCCCATTTTTGAGTCTATTTTGGAAAGAACTGAGCCAAAATTCTCAGCAGGGCCGCACCTCTGGGACACAATCTGCAATCACCTAGGAGCCGGGGGCCCCATATTTGGTTTAATGCTCTCCTGTCCTGCTCTTGAAATTCATATAACTTTTGAAAAAGGGTCCCCACATTGTCATTTTGCACTGGACCCTGCAACTTCTGGGGCAGATCCTGAGCCCATCAACATGGTTGGACCTTCTACTGTTGGAATATCAGCCTCCATGTCTCCAAGACAGGTGCACTGGATGGTGGCCAAACAAAGCCAATGGAGATGCCTCTGCTCTTCCGAGGACTCTCCTGGGCTGTGCTAAGCACTTCTGCAGGCCTCCCCCCAGAGCTTGGCACCAAATAAAGGTGTGTCAGACACCCTTGTGAGTTTTGGACTCAATGTCCAATGCCCACCTGTAGAATAATGAGGAGGGATTTGGAGCCAGCTAGAGGGGGATGCAAATCCTAATCCCTCCACTTGCCAGTCATGGCCTTTGGCAAATTCCTGTATGTCTCTGCAGCATGGTGACTTCATGGTTAAAACAGTGATGATAACAGTATGTCTTTCTGAAGCTTTTGGGGGACAGAAGGCATTAATGAGATCGTATGGGTTGAGCCAAGCACTTTAACTGTTAAAATGCATTTATGTACTAACTGAGCACCTACTACATGCCAGGCACTGTGCTAGTCTCTGAATGGATGGCAGGGAACAAGACCGATGCTGTCCTGAACTTCATGGGGCTCACGACCCCAGAGAGCAAGACAGAAAATCAGCAAAGGCTGCAGGATAACTTCGGATGGTGACCAGGTAGAGCCTGGGGGAGAAGGTTAATAATCCTGGAAGGTGCCTTCCAACTCAGAAATTAAGCTCTTCTTGAGCTAGAGCCAAGGATTTTGACCCCATCCCTCCATGTAAGACTACTGGGGAAAGAGCTATTTTCTGGAAATTTCCAGATAGTTCCCCCCCAACTCCATGCCCAGAGAAGATGCTGAGTCTCTCCCACTTCTGGGAGGGCACACCACCCTCAGACGACCCCATACCGAGCCCCTCACCCAACGACCCTCAGACCCCACCCCCGGGCTGGGGAGTGCTCACAGCAAACAGAAAAGGGAAATGAACAAATTATCCTGATAATTTGTTTAAGAAAGGGGGGGGAAGGCACCCAAGAAAAATGATATCCAATAAGACGGTGGGTTTCTAATGAATGTGTGGGTAATGAAATAAACCCATTTAGGCCACGCTTGGCCCTGATCTTCCCAGGCCTAGATTAAAAAATGGAACATCTGTGATGATTTAATTTACATCTTAATAACAAACAGGCCTCGAGAAACCCGCGGATAAATGCCTTTTATTGCCGGCGTATCTTTCGTACTGCAGCTTGAATGAAAACTCTGGTAATTAATTGTTTTAAGCGATTCTATTAAAAAGTGTCTGCTAGTGCTGCGTGCCGAATGTTTATGTGGGCCGGGCTGCCACAGGAATACAGACGAACCCAGGAGCGGGCGCAGAATGAGGTGCCTTATTTCCACCACCCCCCACATTCACTGCCTTAAAGACACGCAGTCCTTTTATTTATTTATTTATTTATTTTTCAAAAGAGAGAGATGCCTAACCCGCTAATTTCTCTTCCTTTTTTCCCCCCAAATCTTAATTGTGAGTCTTAGAATTGGCATGTGGATGGTCCCCTCGCTGCCCCCTGTGTTGACTTAATACTCTTCTGCAATCTGAGCTGGGGATGGGGGCCATGTTGGTTTCCTGTGGGGTGTGCCAGGCGAGCTGCTGGTGTCTGAAGGTAGAGATGCAGGCATGGTGCACCGTTCGTATCATTCGTGAGGCTGTCACTGAGGGTGGCAGAATGGACCACAAATGTGCCATCAATAAGTGACCTCCCCCAGCCGTGGTTCCAGCCCTGGCTGAACATTAGAATCCCCCCAGGGGGAGCTTTTAAAACAAACCCAGGCCCCCACCCACCCCTCAGATGTTCTGATTTAATTATTCTGGGGCGAGTCCAGGCATCAGTATTTTTTGAAAGCTCCCCAGGGAATCTTCCTGCAGCCAGGGTGGAGAATCACTGCATATTCGTGGACATTTCCCCAGCATCTCAGAGCCATGAAGCAAAGAAGATAGGGTCTCTGAAGGAAAAGCCTGGAAAGCAATCAGGGGTGGCCTCCTTGAGGTGGTGACATCTGGGCCAAGATGTCCACGGTGAGGAAAAGCTGGTCCTGTGCAGATTTAGGGAAAAGCATTCTGAGCCGAGAGAACAGCATATGCAAATGCTCTACAAGAAGGGTCTGCTGGATGTGTTTGAGGGACAGATAAGTGTGTGGGGGTGCTGGTGGGGAAGGAGGGAGTGAGGGTTCTTCTCCAGTTGGCTCCCCCCACCTCCAACACCTTGGCTGGATCAAGTTTTGCTTCATATTTCTGTAGCCCCCTAGGCTAGCCCAGCCCGGCTCAGCCCAAAGGCACAGTAGAGCATAATTCCCTGTGTCTGTACTTGGCCTGGGGAGGTGGCTGGAATCCTTTGACGAGTCACCCTCTTGGCCTCAACTTAAGGGCCATCTCCATGCAGGGACCCCTGCCCACTTGTTCGTTTTTCTAGCCCCCTCTCCTGCCCAAGACCCAGCACCCACAAAGGAGCATCAGGACCTCTTCGGTCTGAAAAAGGGGAATAAAATCAGCCTTTGGGGCAAAATCTCAGCATCCAGTGCCTGGTTTCTAGTCTCTACTTTTTCATTTCTTGCTCATGAGTATTTTTCAAATTCTATTTTAACTTTAAGACTATTTCTCCGGTAAACAGACTCTTCATAAAAGTGACAATGTTCATGGTTAACAAACATATGGGGAAAGCTCAGCTTCAATGGGAATCCGAGAAAATGAAATTAAACAATTAACATTTTCACCTAATTATAAAGAAAAAAGAACATTTTCTGCTTGTTGTTGGTAAGGTAACTTGTTCAGTAAAATCAAGATATGGGGCGAAGGGCCCCTCCTACATTCCTGATGGGAATGTAATCCAAAGGCTGGGTGTCTTTGAAGCAATGTGCTGCTACCTACAAAGCTCTTAACAATGAGCTTGCCCTGGCCCTGGGCTCCAGCTTCTGAGGGAACATCTTAAACATGGGGGGGGGGGGGACAAAGCACAGAGAACCAGGCTCCCTGTAGCATTCTCTACCAGCCTCCCAAGTGGGCAGCAACCTAAACGTCTACCCAAGGGAAAATGAGACATGAATTATGACTTCTCTATAGGCAAGAATATTACGAAACCATTGGAATGTTTACAAAAATGAGTAACAACATGGAAACATAATTGTAACATAATAGTAATTGAAAAAAGACACAAAATTACATAGCAAATATGATGTAAAATGTTTTTTTTGAAGGCACCAAGCAAAATCTCCAAATAAACAATAAAACCATTTTTAAAAACCCCTCTGGTTAAATTGATGGAAATATAAATTAATTAAGACATTTCATCTGTTTTGTTTTGTAGGGCATGGGATTCTATGTAGCCTAATCTTCTTTCTGAGAGTTAGGATTTTTTTCACCTTCCTCCAGTTAGCCCCTTTCCTTATTGAGGTACAGAGGTCGGTTGCTCGGTCTCCAGAATATGACAGGTTGGGCTGAATCCCTGCTCCTCCATTCACTGGCCCTATGACTTGGGGTAAATCTCCTCTGAGCCTCTGTCTTCTCCTCAGTAAAATGGGCTTAATCATGCTTTATGAGGTTGTCATGGGGAAATTAGAACAAAACCAAGGCATAAGGTCCCCAGTGCCAAGCTGAGTCTATGAGTCAACACGTAACAAATGGCCAGCAAAGTCCTGGGCATTTGCACCGAAATTGGACATTTGTTTTTAAATCAAAGTTCCATTCATTTTACATGTAAAAATTACAAATTGAGAATTAAGTGTCCATCATGGCCCCTGAGTCTAGGGCACAGACTAGGAAGAGAAGCTATATTTGAATCCCAGTGTCTCCCTCCCACCTTTGTGAGGGCTCCCCTGCGCCCTCCTGGAGGGTCCCTCCTCCACAGACCTTGGCCACCTACACAATGTCCTTGAGTAGCCCCTTTTGAATGGGGCGTCTGGAGCAGAGAGATAGGGAGCATATGGAGAACCAGGTAGGGCTCTTAGAAAGTCAGAGACCTGAGTCAAAACCCAGAGGCCAAGACCCTCTGTTTCCTGACCTGTGAGATGGGGAGGTTGGTGTCTAGCTTGTCTCCCAGCAAGCATTCCCTGGACATGAGTGTGGTGTGCCCTGACTAATAGCCAGTTTAGTACTAAGTGCACTTGACCATGGACTTGTCCCACGACTGCACTTTATTGCTGTTTTGCTCACGCAAGCAGACTGCAAATGCCACTGAGAGCTCCCTCATCTAGTAAAGATGACACGTTCATTGTGCACACATCTCCTGAGTAGCAGGTGTGTGTCAGGCAGTGTGATGGGTGCTGAGGACACAGCAGGGAACCAGAGAGATACAACTCCTGCTTTGGAGAGACGCACAAAAATAACATCATAAAAAGGTAAAGTGTAGAGTCTGAGAAAAGGTGGGAAACACTTCGGGAGAAAACCAGGAAATAGGGGAAATGCAAGGCGAGGGGTTACGATTTTCACTAGGTTAGTCTGGGGGTGCTTCATTGAGAAAATGACATTAGAGGAACAACTAGAAGGATCCAGGGAGGTTTTAGGCAGATGTGGAGAGCCAAAGAGTTTGAGGCCAGGGGGAGAGCCAGTGCAAAGGCCCTGGAGCAGGAGTGAGATTGGTTTGTAAGAGGTGAGGTGCCAGAGCAGAGTGAGCAAGGACAGAGAGATATCTGGGCCACTGTGAGGGCTTTGGCTGGCATTCTATACATTCAACAGCTCATGGACTAGCAATAATGCTCCCATCTACTATGTTTCTCACCCCTTGCATATCCTCAAAACAAGACCATGCCAAAGATGAGATAGGTAGGTACAGAGGATTCCCTCCCCTCTCCATCTCATGCAATCCCTCTGTGGAGGCATCCTGTACCCTACAGGACCAGTTTCCTTGTTTCCCATTCATGGAGGGGTAAATCAAGGCTTGGGGAGGTGGATTCTCCTGCCCACAGCCCCACACACAGGACCCAAGGAGCGAGCACAGACTTGGGTCTAAATGGCTCCATTGCTGGGGCACCTGGGTGGCTCAGTCATTAAACATCTGCCTTTGGCTCTGGTCATGATTCCAGGGTCCTGGGATCAAGCCCCACATCTGGCTCCCTACTTGGTGGGGAGCCTGCTTCTCCCACTCCCACTGCTTGTGTTCCCTCTCTTGCTGTGTCTCTCCCTATCAAATAAATAAGTAAAAGTTTTTAAAAATAAAAATAAAATAAATAAATAGCTCCATTGCAGGGCCAGCCCTCAGAGAGACTGAGGCTCTATGGTGGGTGAGAAGAAAAGAAACTTCTCCTCTCCTGTCACCTACATATTCTAGGGACACTCAAAGGCATTTTAGGAAAAATTAAAGTGCCATAGTGCTTTACTCAGTGGGAAGTAAACATATGAGACTCATTATCCCGAGAGGAGGTGCAGCTAAAAATACACGTCAGTTCACTCGGATTAAAAGTCGGCACGGTAGGTTTTGAGAGTGCTGTGAAGGAAAAGTCCGGTGAGGAGGCAGGCTTGGAAGGAGGGGAGGTCACAGTGGGCAGGGGTGCCTCCAAACCCCGGCCTTCTGCGAGTAATAGGAAGCAAGGGGGGCTTAGAGAAAGGGCTTATGGGACTTCAGAGCCAAAAAGCTGTGCACACACCTGCTGGGCAAGGCTTCCCACCTCTCTGACCCCAGACTCGTCTTCTGCAAAGTAGGGTGAGCCTTAAGCCTCACCTTATGGAATTGATGTGCTGGTTGAATAAGAGAATGCACACAAGGAACCCGCACGGTGCTGCTCAGCAGCCTGGGGGTTTGTCGATTTCTGTCTCTCCACAAACACCGAGGAGTATCAGAGCCCTCGCCTTCCCGGTGTGTCTGGCCAGCACACGGCACCCTGGAGACTCTCGGGACGTATCAACAGATACGGTATGGATAGGTCTGTTGACCTATCCATCAGCATCCTGCCTGCCAAGGCTAGCTGTCTGGGTGCTGGGTCAGGCCCTTCTGCTTCCCCAGGGTGCTACAGCAGTCCTAGCAGAGAAAACCAGCCCGAGGAACCGAGAGGCAAAACCCTCTCTCTACTAGGCCTTTTATCCAACTACCTCTCTAAGGACAAGCCACCAACCGACAGTCAGAGGAAGAGGCTCAAAACCTCAAAGTCTAAAAATGACTCCCTGTCCAGGCAGACATCACCATCAGCTGCCTGGTCCCCACAGAGTAGCAGGAATAGAGTTGGGTGTAGACGTGCGGGTGCCTTGAAACCAGCATTCCCTACCTGAAGTTCCAAGAATCCCTCTATTCTAAAAATTATGAAATTCACTGGAACAGTGAAGAGAACAGTCAAAAGTTAACAGCAACCACACGCTAAGTGGCTTCCTGTCTTGGTGGAAGGAGACCAGTGGAATATTTCTTTGGTGACAGGGACAGTCCTTAAGTCCTAGATTCCCAGTCCCAGAGGAAGATAATGCAAGCCACATAGGCCATTTTTAACTTTCTAGAAACCATATTTTATTTAAAAAAAAAAGATTTTATTTATTTATTTGACAGAGAGAGTGAAAGAGCACAAGCAGGGGCAGTAGAAGGAGAAGGAGGAGCCGTCTCTCTGCTGACCAAGGAGCCCATGTAGGGCTCAGTCCCAGATCCCCAGGATCATTACCTGAGCTGAAGGCAGATGCTTAACCATCTGAGCCACTCAGGCATCCCTAGAGCTCATATTTTAAAAAGCAAAATGAAACTGAGAAGTGAATTTTAATACCACCCTTTCTTGAAAATAATATACCAGAAACATCGCCATTCCTACCTGCAAACAACGTCAAACATTTTCAATCAGGTAGTTTACACATTTTTCCAAAAGTGAAGAGCGGATCAGTTTTTCAACTTAAATAATTAAAATGAAATTAAATTTAAAATTCAATTTATCGGTCCCACCAGCGAAGTACCCAATGGCCACATGGGACAAGTGATTACCCAAGAGAATTCTCAGGGGCTGTGGCAGTCTTGACCACTACACCCTAAATCCCACTTTCCTTGTCCCAAAGTGTCACCTGCCACAGCTCCCCCAAAAGCCACAGTCCCAGGGAGGGGCACAGCCCCGGACAGCCTCTGGCAGAAGTGGACAGGCTCCGTGTCCCCCCTGGGAAGGGCCTTCCCCTGGACCTCCCACTCAGGGACTGCACGCACATACACAAGCACACACACAGGCAGGCGCACGCATCTCTCGCTGGCACAGCAGGGAAAAGAGCCGAGCAGGAGAGTGGGCCTGTGCTCAGAAGCGAGCAGCAATTAGCCAGCATCTCTGCAAGGCTGGAGAATGCAGGTCCTTCCCCCACTTACAAGCACCCTCCTTCCTCCCAGCCTGGCCATCATCTCTCCTGCCTCCCCTCATTCCTGCCAGCCTCGGTCTCTGGCTGTGGTGGCCCAGGCCCTCCGCAGATGCAAACGCATTGCTTTTCTTGCTAAGGAGTAGGAGGTAGAGAGTGTGGCAGAACAGGAAGGAGTAAAGCCAGGCAAATGGGGCTGGGTAAGAGGAAGGAGGATGGTATAGAGGCAGACAGATAGACCAACTGACTGATGGACTGACACAGATCAAGAGACAGAAACAGAAAAGGACTAGAGAATCCTCGAGAGAAAAATGCTCAGGATATAGGGTGACCCACCATCCTGGTTTCCCTGGGACCCAAACAGGAACATGGGATGTGGGAGTGTGAGTGCTAAAACTGGGCAAGTTTGGGGTCACCTCACCATGAACCACAGACACCAAGAGGTAAAGGCTGGGAGAGGCAGAGGGGTGATGGGCAGAGGGAATGGGAGGGTCAGAAAGAGGCTGATGGGTTGACCTTCATCACCATCACTGGGCAACCCTGTGGGTTGCCTTGGGGACACAGGGCCCCAATCCCTCAGGCCTCAGTGAAACTCAAATCATCCTTCCCAAATACCTGCATACTTGACATTCCTCTCTTTGGACAGAGGCAGGAATGGGTACCCGCTATTGTGGACAGAAGGTTTTGGTTCCCCCCAAATTCATGTGTTGAGACTCTATGGCTCCCATGTGATGGGATTATGAGGTGGGCCTTCGGGGGTCAAGTAGGATGGCACGAGGTCACAAGGGTGGGGCTCTCCTGAATGGGATTAGTGTCCTATAAGAGTCAGGAGAGGGCTTGCTTCCTCTCTCTGAGGACAAGAAGTCAACAGCCTGCCACCTGGGAAGAGGACACTCAGCAGCACGGCCCCAGCCTGGCACCTTGATCTCAGGCCATCAGCCTTCAGAACTGTGAGAAATAAATTTCTGTTATTTATAAGCCATCCAGCCTGTGGGATTTTGGTCATATGAGCTCCAGCTAAGGACCTGTCCCTACTTGATGTGACCTGCCTGGACCCCCCCCCCCACCTGAGGCATTTTCAACAAAGGAACCCAAAGACATTTCTCCCCCATGCTCATGCGTGGTGACCTAGCCTCCCGCCTTGCCCACCCCTGCTTTCTTCCATCTGAGTCTCTGTCTCTCACATACCTTTCCAGGCAGTCTAGAAGCTTTGCTCACATACCAAGTTTGCAAAACACCAGACCCCGCCCAGTAGAATCAGAAAGGGCACTGGAATGATGTGATGGGTCCCCCTCTGGGAAGTTGTGTGACTCCAGTGTGGGACACTTGACCTCTCTGACCTTCAGTTCAGTTTCCCATCACACCAAAGGGGGTGGAGGGGAGGGATAAAAGAGCTCATGCGATGGCATGTCAACCCTCACAGCAACCCCAAGAGGTGAGAACCATTATTAACTACATTGTATAGATAAGGGAACTAGAGAGGCTAGGTGGTGTGTCCGAGTCACACAGCTCCAAGTTGGCAGAGGCAGGATTCAAACCCAGGTGTCCCGGGGTCTCAGACTGTAGCTTTGACCCATGACTCTCTCCAGAGTGGTCCGGGGCAGGGTGGGTTGGGAGACTGCCTTTTTAACCACTGACATTAATCCTAAATTCCAGGACACGTCTGGACCCAAGGATCTGGCTACAGGAGCATGGCCTCTGAGTCATCTATTGCAAAATAGAGTCTTAGTGAAGTCACCGGCTGGGCATCCCCCCACCCAATTCCTCCACCCCTTCTCCCCACTTCTCCAACCCCCCTCCCCTACTGTCGCTCCCGCCACTCCCACCACCCCTCCTGCATCTTTAGCTGGCTGAGCTGTTGTACAATCCCCCAGCCTGAAATATCCCCGCGCCTGGGTGCCTGGTGATCCTCCTCACTGCCCCCCCCACCTTTTCCCTGTGCTTTAAAATGTTAACCGTGAATGGATTTATTTCAGACCAAATCACCTTTTCCCGTTTTTCTGGGGGAAAGTGTGACAGTCTGCAAGGCCTGTAATTCTTTTCTCCAGAGTTAAGATTTGCTGGAAAGAAATGGATTTCCCCCACATTGCACAAAGAATTCAGAGGAAAGAGGAGAAGGTATTAAAAAAAAAAAAAAGGGAGAGAAACGCTTTTGTCAGATTTGGAGTGTGTGTGTGTATAAGGATGTGTGTGTTAGTGTACACATGTGTGTGTATGTGTGTGTGAGAATGTCCGTGCTTCCTGCCGTCCGTCAGCATTTCACCTGACTTTGTTTCCACTAGTTAGTACAATTAAAATCATGAGGAGAAGGCAGGTATAAATCAAAGTTCCTTTAAATTTCACCAGAAAGATGTACATACAACTGTCTTTACTCAGCATGTACCAATAAAAGATATGTGGTCGCCTTTGGCGGGAGAGACAGAAATAAGCAATTTAGGATCTTAAAAGATAAAAGATAATAAAAGTAATTAAGATAATTAACCACCCTGAAGAGAGAAGAATTTACTGCTGTAAATTTTGTATTTTGTTTTGCTTGGCAATATCACAGATGCCACTCTTTTAATATACAGCCCATCAAGTATCGGAGAGTCTTGTGCTGTCAAAAAAAGGCATATATAATAAAAAAATTTTTAAGAGAAGAGGGGGGCGGAGAGGACCGGGGCTGCAGTTACAATTTTTTAAAAATCTGGTTAATTGACTTCGGAGCCAGGTGCTTGGGTTCTCTCTGTGGCTCGCGGGTTCGGGAAGGATGGAATTTCCATTTCTCTGAGGACAATCTCTGCAGCCACATAGGACTCCCATCTGCAGCCCCCTGGCAGGTCTCCAAAGTCACCAGCTCAGACCAGCCCTTATTCTCCCCTTCCTGCGCTTTCTGGCTCCTTCCACTCTGTCTCTGTGGCACCAAAGAGATGGTTCTAAAATCCCTATGGACTGTGCCCCTCTCCTGCATCCATCTGGGGTGTCCCCAGGGTCCTCAGGATGACATCTGAATTCCTACTCTGTCATTCAAAGTTCTCCAAGAGGGGACCCTTGTCTCAGCCCTGGGTCCCTGACCCTTCTTGAGATATCCACGCAGATACTGTCAGATCTTCCTAAGTGATGGGACGTTTCTCTCCCTGGGGTCCTTTCCCCCATGAGCCATCTGCTGAACTCCTGCTCATCCTCCACTAGTCAGCTCAAGTGCCGTAAGCTCTTGGCAAATGCCCCTGACACGTTTCCCCATGCCCCAGGACCCTTGTGGTGCTCCCATACCCTCATGGCTCTTGGGTCATCCATGGAGAATGATATTCATTCTGTGTCTGCATATTTTCTGTTCACTTGTCCCCACCTTTAGTTCAACAACTATTTAGCCCCCAATGTGTGTCATCTACTGTGTGAGCTGTTGTAGATTAAAAGGTACGTGCATTCATTCCTACTATCACTTATTGAGCCCCTATTATGTCCCAGCCCCTGTTCTAGGTCCTGAAAATGTAGCAGTGAATAAAAAGACAGATAGATCTGCTCTCACAAAGCTAAGATCTTAAGGGGAGAGAGGGAAGTGACAGACAACAAGGAATGAATAAATACATATCGTGAGAGTCAGGACCAGAGCTAAGAAGACAAAGCAGAGAAGGTATGGAGTGCTCAGCGTCAAGCAGAGACTTGAGGGTATGGGAGGAGGCAGACATTTAACTGGGGGTGTGGCCCTTCCAGCAGAGGGTTCAAGGAGCACGGAGACCCAGAGATGGGACTGAGTCCTGAGGGTGGGAGAAATGGCAAGGAGACCCATCCTGGTGGTGGGAGCAGGATAGTGACCGTGGATAGTAGGAGGCCAAATCATGCAGGACCCTGTAAACCATTCTAGGACTCTGGCTTCTGCTCCAGGTGGGGTCCACTACAGGGTTAGGGCAGAGGGTGACACGATGTGCCTTACTTTCAGCTGTCCATCCTAGGCTGTGTGAGGCATGGAATCAAGTAGGGAGGGGGGAAGGTAAGGCAGCAGGGAGGGGGCTTCCTCAGCCTTCCAGGCCAGGGTGACCATGACCAGAATGAGACACTGATTGCCCTGAGCATCTAGAACCCACTCGCTGCACAGGAGCCTCACAGTTTTGGTGTGTGTCTGAGTGAGGGTATGCATGCGTGCGTGCACACACACACACAATCTACACCTGCACAGCCTGTAATTTCAGTGAAGTGCAGGGCAAGGTGTTAGGTCATTGAGACAGCACAGTGGCATTCTTACAACAAATCTGTGTTTTGTACCAACAGTTTGTCAAGTGTGCAGCTCAGTGAGTCTCTCTCACCTCTCAAAGCTTTATATCAAACACTGTATGATGGGCGCCCTGTTCTCTTTACTGAGTGAATGAATGAGTGAATGAAGGAAGGAAGACTACTCGGGAAGTGAGACTTGTGAACAAGTAGGTAGTCACGGTGGCCTGGATCAGAGGCACGAAGCGGCAGCAGAGCCCACCCTAGGGCTGTAGGAACCTTCCAGAAGAATGAAGATGGCTCCCCAAGGAGGCGCAGCTGCCCTGGCTCAGACACACCCCATTCTAGGTGTCCCTCTGGGCTTTCCCAAGGACACCCTCCTTGAGACCAGCCAGCAGCTTCTGTGTCTGCACCTCTGAGGTGACGCCGCCCTGCAGAGCCTGCCTGGGGCCATGTAAATATGGACCCAAATGAGGCAGGCCCCTCAAATCTCTCAATAATTAGACTTCAAGTGGCCCCCATAACTCACTGGCTAATTACCTCTCCAGCTCCCTCGGCTCGGCCCTCCGAGGCAACCGGCCCATTTCCCTGGCAGACTGGCCCATAAAAATCCCTGAAAGCACATGGATTTACTGTATTTATTTATTGGGATTTGGAGAAATATACCTGGTACCCAGAGGCTTTGGGATGGTGGGACATAATTGTGAAATGCAGATCATTAAAATAAGGAAGAATTATAAGAAAGAATTAGCAGGCTCCCGCTCTCCCAGGTAGCAGAAAAGATGCCCCTGTTAATTTGGTACTGGACCATTGTGATGGAAGCTGCATGAAGATGCCCTGCATGGAAGGTTGGCAAGGTCCTTGATGCCCCATTCAAGTTCCCCAGCAGGCTACTCTTACCACAGGGCCTTTGCACTTGCTGTTCCCTCTGCCTGAAATCATGTTCCCTATACACCTTGAAGGGTGGTTCTTCTTATTATTTAGTTCCCAGCTCAAATGACACCTCCTCATGGAGGTCTTCCCCCCTCACCATTCTAATGCTGCCTGCAACCCAGGCTATCAATTAACCTGTTCTACATTCTTCCCCAAATTTATCTCCTCTTGAAAGTAATTTGTTCAACTACTAATGGGCTTGGCTATTTTTTCCCTTCTGGCAGAAAGTAAGCTCCTTGTTCATCTCAGTCACCTCTACATTCCTAGTGCTTAGCCCATGGTCAGGCACAGAGTAGGGGCTCAGTAAATGTTAGTTGAGTAAATTAATGATCTTGCAGATAGGAGATGGGGGCCCCTAGCTTTTGCTTACTCCCCTCCTGCCTGTAGCATCCTTTCTAATAAGTTTATAAACATTGTCTTGTTGGATTTCATGGCAAACTGACACAGTGAGAGCCCTTCTTACCCCATGTTATAGGTTAGGAAACTGAGTTTCATGAGGTGAGACAATTTCCCCCATGGTTGCTCAAGTAGAGAGAGACAGCAATGGTAATTAAACCAGGTATGACCGTCTCCATAACCTCTTCTGTGAGCCATTGCTCCTGGGGAGGGGGGGGAGTACAGAGCTGAGCCTCAAAGGCCACAGTTTTCCTTGGTATGGGGCAGCCACATATCTGTGCTGAATGGATGTCATTCTCACTCTAAGCAGAGTGTGGCCCTAGAAATTTTTTAGTCTACCCCTTCATAGTACATATGGGGAAACAGATTCAAGCCACATCATGTACTTGTGGCAGAGCAAGAGCCAGCATCCAAGTGGTAGAGTACAAGAAAAGTGGAATTTGGAGACACATGACCCTGGTTTGGGTCCTGGGCTCCACTCTTCCCCTTAACCTCCCAGAGATTCAGTCTCTTCAGCTATAGATGAGGGGAGACTTATATCAGCCCTTAGGTTACAGGATGAGAGAATACATGTAAAGCATCTCTTGGAACACAGTAAGTGCTCAACACATAATTCAAGAAGGCATATATTGAGCACATTCCCCATGCTGGACCTTAAGCATGGCACTTTACAGGTGACATCTCATGTCTTCCTTGTACCAAGTATAGATAGGTGGGTACCATTACTTGTTCACATTTACATAGCAAAGCAACCCAGAGGCATTAGTCCCTTTCTTTGGCAATGGAAATGACAGCCAATGGCAGAGCCAGAATTTAAACCCAGTTCCATCTGACCTCAGATTCTGAGTTCTCTGTAATTCTACTTGGACGGTGGTTTCTTCATTTATAAAATGGGAAAAGCCATGCCAATGGTCATCTTGCAAACTCTGGTGTATACTAAGCAAATTGGGTTAGGGGAATGGATGAGTGAATGGAACGATAGACAGGAGAATGGGTGAGTGGGAGGATGAGTGGATGGATGGAATAAAGGAAAGGTAGATGGATGAAGATGGTGGGCAAATGGGTGTGTAGATAGACAAACGGATGGATGGATGATTGGATGAATAGATGGTGGATGAAAGAATGGGTGAGTGGGTGGGTGGATGGTGGGTGAATGATGGGTGGGTAGATGGATGGATAGATGGGTGGATGCTGGATGGATGGATGATTTGGATGGGTAGTGGATGGATGGGTTTGTGGATGGGTAGACAGTGGGTGGGATGGATGGATGGATGAATGAGTTGGATGGGTGGTAGATGGTAGCAGACATGTAGGTTGAGGGGTACATGAATGAATGGGTGAGTGAGTAGGAGAGCAGATAGCTGGGTAAGTAGATGAAAAGGGATATAGTCCCTGTACGCCACAAGTGGTTTTACTGCCACTGAAAGGACATTTTTATCTCTGGAAGACAACTGTTTCTCTCCCATCCCTTGGTCCCCTACAGGCATATCACATACAGTCAGGTTCTCAGGACTCCTGTGGGGAGTGAGGGGGCACCTGTACATGGCTCGCTCCTAGTGCACTCTCTTCCTGTCTCTCTCTGTCACACACAAGCAGAGAACACACAGAACAGCACAAAGATGCCTCCACAAATGCTCCAGGAGCAAGGAGACCCAGGAGGTCATCCCTTGGGCTTCTCTCATTAGCATATCAATGCAGGCCCCAGAGCAGAGGGACCTGAAGTCTTGGATTTTGTAAAGCAAATTATTCATTCTATAGTGGGACCTCTCCAAAACCAATCTAAAGATGGGGAAATGGCATTTTTTTGTTTGTGTTTTGCGTAAAAACAAAGGTCTGAAAAAAAAAAAAAAAACAACCAACCAAAGGTCTGCCTTGAGCTCCTCTTGCTTTTTGTTGAAGTTTCTCCCCTTTGGGAAGCGTGTTCATGGAGGCCATTCCTCCTCCCCTCCATGTGCCTGGGTGTCTGGATGTCCCCAACCTGGGAGATCTCATTGGAATTTTCTCTGGTGTCAGACACACCAGGAACCAGCTGTGTGCCTCACCCCCCGTGCCTCGGTCTCTGGCCTGCACTCCAGGGCTCAGAAGGTCTTCAGGGTGGGAGCTGTTCTGTCAACAGGTACTTGTGCAGAGCTTGGAGGCTGAGCAGAGGACATGGGGCCAGATTCCAGCAGAGGCCGCCATGGGATGAAAGGAAACACTGTGAGAAAGGTGCTCCACGCGGGGCCTGACACGTGACACTCAGTGAGTATGCCTCTAAAATCACAAGGTAGATGACAGGCCTGTAACAGCACTCCAGCCTGAACCAGGTCTCAGGCTGGAGGCTCTTGCTTCCTGTGGGCGTTTCTTCCTGAAGCCTCTGTGGTACTTAGGACAAAATGAGATCTGGTAGAAACGGTTCAGAGCTGCCCTAGGTCTTTGTTCCCACCTTCCCCTTCCCCTGCTGTGTGACCTGGGGCTAGTTGCTCGCCCTCTCTGGGCCACCATTACCAGACCTAGAAATGCCTAAGTTGGCTTGGGCTGGTAGTTCTCCACCTTCACCAACAAATGTCATTCTTTCAGTTTTTATTCTTTTTAGACAAAGTGACTGTACTAAATATTTATATACATTTTTGCAGATAAGGACCGTCAACTGTGACGACAGCACTCACAACATCCCCATTTTATAGGTCACAAAACTGAGGAGGCTGAAGAGGAGAAAGTCAGTGACTCACGGGCAGAGTCCATACTCACGGCCTGTCTGCCTGACCCTGAGGCCTGCTTGTGCCCTTCACCAAGTCCCTGTGCCACATGTCAAGTCATGAATCCAAGCTGGCTGCAGTTCCCAGAAAACTGGCGTCAATATTCTCTAACAAGCATCGGCATCTCTCCAGATCGTTCAGCCTTCTCATCTCTGCACGTACCCAGCAGCACTGTGTGTCCGTGTGTGGGGGCCCCAAGCCAAGCCCTTCTCCACAGGCATTTAGGCCGACCCTAAAGGAAAACGGTTTTAAGGCCAAAAGTATGATGCAGTCCCTCCCAGGGGAAGGGTTGTCTTTTTAGAGCCTGTGTTTGGAGGATGTAACTTATGACACAAGCAGTTAGGTATTTGCCAAGTGGTGGCAAGAACACGTGTTCCAAGCATCCCAGTTGCACCTGCTCCCCTGAGTGGAACAGTGGGCAGATAACATGGGTGCGGGGGAGACGGTGAGTCCATGGAAGAAACTGGAAAGCAGCCAGGAGCATCCTGATCATCCTCTTGCAGGCTTCTGGAAGCCTGGTCTGGCACTCCCACCACCTGTACCCCAGGCTTCGGGGCCATCTGGCCTCTGGGTGGAGAGGGGACGGGGACTCGGCCAGCTTCCATGAGAGCCCCTTCTCTGGTACTCACCTCTGAGTCCTCTGGCAGAAAGGCGGGGGGGAGGAAAACTGGCCCCAGTCCTAAAAGCAGGATTCTAGTGCCCACTGCCATTAATGCACTCCTTGAATAACCTTGAGCAAATCACTTTATGCCCTGCAAGGCCTCGGTCTCCTCATCTGTAAAATGCAGGTAACAATCCTTCCCTGCGGTCCCAGGGCCAAATAACTTATCTTCTCGAAGCCTCAGTTGACTCACCTCTAAAATGGGTCGATAAGAATAACCAAGACTCACGGAGTGACTTTGAGTCTTCAGAACAGGGATAGACACCGGAGGTCAGCCAATTCCTTCAGTAAAGGGCCAGATAATAAATATTTTCAGATCTGCTAGCCAGGTGGTCTCTGTCACAGACACTCAGCTCTGCGGCTAAAGCCTGAAGCAGCCATAGACAAAATGTAAATGAATGGGCGTGGCTGAATTCCAATAAAACTTTATATATGGACCCTGAAATTTGAATTTCATAGAATCTTTATGTGTCACAGAGTACTATTCTTCTTTGGATTTTTTTTTTCAATGATTTAGAAATGTAAAACTTATTTTTAGCTCCCAGATCCTACAAAAGCAGGCGGATGGTTTGCGGCCCATCGTACACAAGCAAGTCGCTCTCTACCTGACACGCCGGCCCCACAGTAAATGTTCATTTTGTCTATTTCCACTGAAACTCAAGTTTTAGAAAGATGCTTTGAGTTCCAATATTATTTCCACTTCCAGAAGCTCATCCATCAGACAGGGAAGAGCTGGCTGTTGGCTTTCTGAATATAAATCTTCCAGGATGCGATACTTGCTTTCTGCCCTAAAGCCTTTTTTCCATCTGTGGCCAGTCTCTGTGAACGTGGCTTTACAATTAAATAAAAATACTCACATGGAACACATTTCAAGGCTCAGTTTACGATCTCCATCTCTTTAAGTGTTCCCAACATCCGAGGAGGTAGTTGGGATTCTTCTTTGCCATTTTCCAGATGAGGAGAGTGAGGCCAGCCAGAGCCACGGAGTCTGTGGGTCAAGGCAGGGTCAGGATTTGAACCCAGGCTGTGGACCCCTCCATAGGGCTGTATGGTCAGGGGCAAGGTCTTTCGGCTTTTGCCAGGATGGAGGCGATGGTTTCATTGGCTTTCAGTCCCCACTTCTTGACACCCACCGCAGACACCGTACCTCACCGCCCCCCACTGTACACCTGCTCCCATGATTCAACGAAGCTGAGCTCCTTCTCCCCCGCCCTCTTCCCAGCAAGAACATCATTCTTCCAGAGAAGCAAGGTTCTGATGTTGGGGGTGGGGGAGGTGGCAAAAAATGAGCACATAAGCAATTAAAACAAATAAGAAGAAAATGATCTATATTGCACACGCGAGCGGCAGATCTCGGAGAAAGGTCGTGCAGATGCTGGGCGCTGTTCCGTCTGGGACGCGGGGACAGATTCCGCTAACTGTACCCCCATGCAGTGTGGGTTGTCGGAGGACCTCAGAAGTGATCCATCTCCTGTGGCAGGCTCGTTCCGGGAGGCGAGCGAGGGAGGCCTTGTCGAGCACCTCGCAAGACTAATATCCCACAGCACCGGGAACCGCTAGCAGGAACACCCTCGTTTGTTTTTCAGGATTTTTTTTTTAATAGGACTGACGTGGCAGTTTTCCTCCTGATTTTTCGAAGTGGCACTTAGTTACTGCTCTTTGTGCGTCTTCAGAGAAATGTGACCCCCAAATTTCTTCTTCACAGAGCCGATGTGCCAGGAAGATCAGAAAATGAAATTAGCTCCTCTTAAAAAAAAAAAAAATTCTATGTGTTTTATTCACATGTAGTTAAAACGAATCTAACTGCACCGAAGGGCATAAAAGTAAATAGACAAATCCCTCTCCTTAAAAATATTAATTTTTCCATCTGACAAATTTTTTTGAACACCTACTATGTTCAGGGCTCTGGGAATACAGAATGGAATAGAATAGCAAAGTCCTTGCTCCGTCCCTTTATCGTTCCAGAATTTGTGCATTATCATATATATATATATATATATATATATATATATATATATATGTAGAGAGAGAGAGAGAGAGATGTTTATCATACATACTATATATATCTTATACATATATGCTTATCTTTTTAAAATAAATTGGATCATTCCAGTCACTATCTTCTGCACCTTGGAGGAAATTTTTCTTTAAATTCACAATATATTGGGGCATTTTTCCCCATTTTAACAAATAAAAAATCTGTTACAGTTTTTTCTAAACAGCTGTGTGATATTTCAAAGTGTGCTCATAGGAATATTTAATGAATCCCCCATTAATGGATGTATTGGTTGTTTCCAACTTTAAGCTATTGCCAACAATGGTGCAGAGAATAACCCTAAGCAAAAAAAAAATTCTGTTTCCATAAGTATGGAAGGAGCCCAGAGAGGACTCACATGATGGTCACTCATGTTAGCCACCTCAAAGGTCTTGCCATCTCCTCAAGCAGGGCTCATAGAAGAACTGCCCTTCCTTTCACACTTGGAGATCAGTGTGACCACGGGGCTGGCTCTGGTGTTACGTGGACTTCATGCATGGAAGCTTTAGGACTGTGGTCCTCTTCTCTTTTTCCCCTCTGTCTTGGTGATCAGCTGTGCTCCAGAAGGTGACTGTTTCACCCACCAATACTGTAAGTGACAAGTAACAGAAATGTGTAGCAGATCCCCCAGCCAACCTGCAGTGAACATGCAGTGTGAGCTAGAAACAAAACATGTTGTTTCATATCGCTGGCATATCGCTGGCATGAGGGGATATTTGTTACTGCAGGATAACCTCATTTATCCTGACCAATACAAGCTACTCCATGTCTTCCATTTTACAGACAGAGAAATAAAGCTACATTTATCACCTCTAATTACTCAGGTTTCAATTTTTTAATGGCTCCCTGCCATCTACAGGTAAGAACTCAGATTCCTTAGCACATCATTAATAAGCTTTGATTATTTTACAGCACCATACCAACGATTTCAGTATTATTTCCACCTGATTTATCTTGTGCTCCAGCCACACCTAGGACTCAGCATAACTTCAGAGCTTCCAACTTGGTTCATGCTGTTTCCTAGATCTTGGAGTATCCCTCCCTGCCTTTGCTTCAGAAAGAACTCCTAATCATCCTTCAATACCCTGCTCAAAGAGGTACCCATCTGCCAAGCCTTGCGTTACCCTTCTAGGCAGCCTTGCCTTGCCCTTCCTCAGTGCTTCTGTAGCACTTTAAAAAGACTCCATGTGGGACTGCATCACACTCTTTCCTAAGTGCTTATATATGTGGCTGTTTATCCCACCCCCAAATTGTGAGCCCCTTGAAAGTATGGACTCTATCTTATTCATCTCTCTCCAATAACCAGCACAGGGCCTGGCATGGTGGGTGCTGGTTAAATGTTGAATCAATGAATTAGTCAATGGATTGTTGTATCAATAGATGGATGAATGGATGGATGGATGGATGGATGGATGGAGAGCTGAATGAATCTTGACCTTCTAGACCTTCCTACTACTACAGACATACCCTTGGGATAAATGCATAGGACACTGATGGTGGACAGAAAGTTTCAGGATACCGGTGTGATTCCTTTAAAGACATTCCTATCAAGTTCTGCATGGTAGAACAGTAAGATATTGTGGCAGTTCCTCAAAGAGTCAAATTTGAAATTGACATATGACCCTACAATTCTTCTCCTAGATATATTACCAAAAGAAAGGAAGACAGGGGTTCAAACAAATCCTTGTCCACATGTATTTGTAGCACCATTATTCCCAATAGTCAAAAGGTGAATACAATCCAAATGTCCATCCATGGATGAATGGATAAACAAATTGTGGTCTATCCATATGAGGGAATATTATCCAGCCATACAAATGAATGAAGGGCTGACACCTGCTACAATATGGATGACTCTTGCAAACATGATGCTGAGTGAGAGAAGCCAGAAGCCAAAGGTCATGTATAGCATGATTCCATTTCCATGAAGTGTGCTAAATAGGGAAATCCAAAGAACAAGCACGGAGGTTAGTGGATCCCAGGGGTGGAAAGTAACCACTAACGGGTGATGGAGTGATGGGAACATTTTGGAAGGAGGTAGAGGTACCAGTTGCACAACATTGTGAATGCTCGGAAAGCCCTGAGGTATTCACTTTCAAATAGTAAGTTCAATGTCATCTGAATCTCCTGTCAATGTAAAAAAATGTGTTTGTTTTTTTTTTTTTTTTTTTTTGAGAGAGAGAGGGGGAGGGAGTGGGACAGGGAAGGCAGACAGAGAGGGAGAGAGAGAACCTTAACCTGGCTCCACAACCCTCACAGTGCCCAACAAGGGGCTCAATCTCATGATCTTGAGATCTTGACCTGAGCCAAAATCAAGAGTCAGACACTTAATGAACTGAGCCGCCCAGGGGGCCCCCAAAACATCTTTTCTTAAAAATAAGCCAGAAAGGCGGCTGACACATTCCTTCCCAGCTTCCTTCCTGGAGACGGGAGGGTGGGTTGAAAGCTGGGGCAGGTCGGGCTTGCTGAGCAAACATGTCCAGGCACTAAGCAGCCAGTTTCCCCTGAGGGTGATGCCTTTGAGGGGGCAGAAATGAAATGCAGGGTGTCGGTGGCAGGAGGGAGATGGAGGGGTGCAGAGTCAGGAAGAGAGAGTGAGAGACAAAGAGAACCAGGGAGAAACTATCGCAGGAGAACTAGGGGAGAGGGGACAGGAGGGATAAAAGAGGGAGTGTCTTGGATGAATTAATAGGCCAGGAGGGCCACTGAGCCCTGATTACTCCCCGGGCAACATGTGAATAAGGAGCTGAGAAAAAATAAGCAGAAAATCAGTTACTTTCCTCCCAGTGACAAACCCATCCCACAGGCCAGATGGAGGCTCAGCCACAGTCCTCTGTGTGGGACTGGGGGTAGGACGGCTTGCTGCCCCTCCCCTCGGGGCTGTGGATGCATCAAGGGGCACTCCAGGATGATGAAGTGTGGCCTCCAGCACTATGTGACCTGGGAAGACGAAGCCTTTCCCTTTCTGAGTCTCCTCTGCTTTATCTGCAACTGGTGCGAATGAACTGTCTTTCCCAAAAATGACAGCAGCAACATTTTCAGAAGCTTGCCAACAAGGGGTGAGGACTAATTCCCCTCCCGTTGCAACTGCACAGGCTTGAATGAGAGCTACCTCATGACTTCCAAGGCGGGATCATGAAAGGTGAGGTGGTTTCATCCTGGTGCCCCTTTCTGGATATTCACTCTGGGAACCTGGCCGCCATGTTGTGAGGAAGCCCAGATCACAGAGAGAGGACACGTCCATGTACATGCGGTTCCCCCAGCTCACAAAATGCATCCATGGGCAAACTGAGAATCATTGGTTTAAGCTTCTAAGTGTTGGGACAGTCTGTTCTGTGGGGACAGACAACTGCAAGACCCAGCTGGGCACCTGACACACTGCCATCACTCCTGAGATGTTAGCCACTGGTGGATGGACAGTTCTGGAAGGGTCTCCACCTCACCTACAAGGTGAATGCTCCATCATTGCTATGGGCCAAATCATCCCCCCCTCTCCTACTAAATTCATACTACATCCTCCCAAAACTCATTTTCCTATTAAGCTTAAATCCTAAGCCTTGGGACCTCAGAATGTGACTGTATCTGGAGATTGGGTTTTTAAAGAGGTAATGAAGGTACAGTGAGATCATTTGGGTGACCCTTATCCAATAAGCTAGTGTCCTTATAAGGTGAGGACACTTGGACACACCCTCAGGGGAAAGACCATGTGAAGACAGAAGGGGAAGGTGGCCATCTACAAGCTAACGGGAGAGATCTCAGAAGAAACCAGCCCTACCAACACCTTGATCTTGGACTTGCAGCCTCTTCAACTGTGAGAAATACATTTCTGGTTGTTTGAGCCCACCCCCCTGCCCTACCTCACCAGCTATGGTACTTTGTTAAGGTAGCCATAGCAGACTAATATAATCATCAAAACCACTTTACAGATGGGAACATAACACACTAAGAATTCATGCCTTACCGGGCCACACAACTAGCAAGGGATGGATTGGGCTTGTGTTAGGCCTGAATGTAGGTAGCGTAAACCAGCAGTCACTACTCAGATTTCCCCAGGCTACATCCAGCGGAGATATTGCTAATCCATCCCAGCACTATCCCCCCAACCCCAATGTGACCCGAGTCTCATTCCCCAGCAAGGCAATCCTCTGGGGGCCAGCAATGGCCAGAGGAAGATGTTCCTGGGCCCAGCTCAGAGGGGTATGTCTAAGGCTGCCTTATTTGGGGAGAACTTTGGGGAATTTTTCAGGTTTGGTTGGGGGGGGGGGTTACTATGGTATAATAATACCCCTGGAGGCCCTATGGTTGGCTTATTTATACCATTATCACATGGGTTCTGTGAGAGAAGCCAAGACTCCATATGCAAACCTGTCCAAGGGGCAGAGCTGAGCCCACTAAAGGGAAAATTATTGCTAAATTTTATCTTCAAAAGAAACTCTCTTCCCCTGCACAGCCCCTAACCCCTGGGTCAGGAAAGTTTAGCAAGAACTTGGCCCTGGAGTCTAAGAAACCCCACCACCCAATTTGCCCATTGGAAAATCCTGGAACATTAAAATAATTACCTGAGCCAGCCCCACTTCCAAAAGGCTTGATGGGATTATCCAGGGACAGGCCCTAGCATAGATTTTTCTTCAAATCCCCCTGGAGATCTTCTCAGAGTCTAAGAACCTCTGATATAAACTTCAGTGCCCATTGAAATCTGGTGCAAATGGGGTCCTGGGCTTGACAATCATTGTAGACCCCCTATAGGTTTCTCAATGGGACAAGCTTATGGCTACCTCAGGACCTTTGCACAGACTGTTCTCTTGGCCTCCATGCTTTGCAAGCTCCTAATCCTCCCTTGGACCTCAGCTTAAACATCTCCTTCCCAGGTTGTCTTCCTTGATTACCCTGCCTTTTCCTTCTTCTCTCTTATGGCTCCCTATTGTTTTCCTTTAGATCTCTTATAATGTTTTCCAATTTTATATTCAGTGATGTCTTCTCCCTTACTATATGTTTCCCCAATAAAATGTAAACCCACACAAGATGCTACTGTATCAGTGCTGTTCACCCTGGGCCCCAGCATGGAACTGAGTGCCTAGCACATAGTAGGTGCTCAGCAAAAACATAGAAAGTGAATTTAATGACAACAAAATCAATCCTCTCTGAGTCCCACTTTGCTGTGAGGATTCAATGAGTTAATTTTTGTAAAATGTAGGTAGAAAGTCTGCCCCATGTTCATTAAATCAGCTGGAGCAGATCAAGTCCTTTGTGCAAGGCCTGACCTAGTATAAACTCTCATCACCGATGATCAGTTACTATGATCATTGTCACTGTTGTAGGAGCCTCAGAAAATTGTGAACTATGAAGGTAATGTAGCCTTGGACCAGCCACGGGGTTGGGGGACAGGGCTGCCCGAGGCGGTCTCAGTGCTAGTGGGCTATAGGGTGGAAGTTATGACTCAGAGACAGGAAGGCACTGACCCAAAGTCACCCAGCAAGTCTGAGGCAGGACCATAGGCCAGAACTCTGGACTTGCTCTCTGCACTGCTGGCCCTGTGCCCTCAGTCAGGTTTCCTCCCTTGTGTGTACTGGGCCTGGGGCTCTGGCAAGGTCACAGAGGTCAGGCCCACTTCTGCCCCAGATCCCGAGCCTGCCCCAGGGTGGCCTGGTGACCACTTGGTGGCACTGTGGAGTCGCCGCCAATAAGCAGCCACCCACCCAGGGACCCAGAGACCTCAGAAGAGACAAAACCAAGACTGAAGGGGTGGCTCAGTGCTGATCTCATCCCAGATGAGAAACTGAGGCCCAGAGAGGGGTTGGCATGCCTTGCTAGTCACACAGCTAGCCTGAAAAGGAAGACAAAAATAGGCCTCTTGCGAAGTACCTACTATGTGCCAAGTGGGCGACTGTCTCATCCAGGCTGTCCGCATGAAATGAGAAATATTCTCCCCATTTTCCAGATGGGGACACTGAGGCACAGCGAGTTTAAGTGGAAATACAAGAACAATTGTCATCCTAACAGCGGTAAATAATATTCACCGAGTGCAACATCTGGCATCAGGTCAGGGCCACAAGCTAAGGCTTGGACCCCAGGATCAACCCATTTTAAAGAGTAGGAAGTGGAGACTCAGAAAAAGGAAGCCCCTTGCAGAGGTCATGCGGCCACAGCTTGTCTGCTGTCAGGACATATTCCTGCCCAGGGAGGATGTGGCTGATTGCTGCTCTGCCTCTCCAACACCCCAACTCCAGGTCAGCACTGCTGGACCCAGGCCAGACCTAGCCTTCCGGGGGTCTGGGGGGACCCAGCTCCTTCTCTAAATCCACAGCTGGCTGGACTGGGTTACAGTCGGGGGCCTGGGTGCCCACTGGAATGTCGGGGGTGTAGAGGGTTCCCAGAAACCTCTCCCCACGGCCCAGTAGACCCGTGTCCAGACCTGAGCAATGGAGGATATTACTGCAGGTTCCAGAATGGTCTCCAGGATCCCTTGAAGGCAGAAGGTGCCGGAGAGAGGCCAGGATGAGGAGGGAGGCTTGCAATAAGGGACAACAGAGAAAAAGCAACCAAAAGATAATGAAGTGAGAGACCAGGGGCCATGCAGAAGTGGTGACAGAAACAGGACAAGAGATAGACAAATGAAAACAAAACCAACCAAAACAGAGAGGGACCCACAGAGCCAGAAAGACAAGGGCAAAGGAAGAGGCATATCCAGGAACAGACAGACAGAGGGGAAAGAGATGGAGAGACAGAGACTAGGAGACACAGGAAGTCTCAGGGACAGACAGGCACAAAGGGACGTGGAGGCACAGAGACACAGAGAGATGCGTTGCAGAGGGAAACTCGGCATGAGACAGGCACCAGGAGAAGGCTGCCGTCCAGTTCTCAGGGGAGCAGGGCCAGGAGGTCAGGCAGACAGAAGCCACAGAGAAGGAAGGGCTGGAGGCAGCTGAGATGAGAAAGAAAGGACCAGAAAGATCAGAGAGAGGCAGAGAGGAGGGTGGGATTGTAGAGAAAGCGGAGGAGGAGGAAGAAGGGAGGGTGGAGGATGAGCCAGTCAGAGGGTGGAGGCCATGGGGTTAGGGGTCCTCCCACCCTAGAGACCCTCCCTGGCCCCTGGACACCGGGCGGCCTGGGCTCTGCTCCACCCACTGGAGCCCTTCTCAGGCGGCAGGGGCCTGGCCAGTTCACTGGAACCCCCAGCCCAGCACCTTCTTTTTCCGCCCACTCAGCAGGCCCCGAGCACATCGTTTGCATAAAACAATATTCCTGTGGGAGATGCTAATGCGCCCTGCTATTTTTGCCTCTCCTGGATTGTGGTTTGCATACATTTGCATACCCGGGGAGAATTAAGCTGGGATCATGTAAATGAGCCCACCAGCTTGGGGGTGAGGGGGCCTCCCATCTCCCTGCCTCCCAATAGGCCGTGCAGGCCCTGGCCTTCCCTTGGGGGTGCCCTGAGCAGAACCACTTGACAAGGAAGGATGAGCTGTATACACTCCCCATCTGGAAGCCACTGTCCACTTAGGTTTGGGGAAGCCAGAGGGAGCGTTAAAAAACCCAGGTTGGAGTCTGTTATATCCCTCTTTAAATCTCTCATGGCTTCTGGGATCTTAGAATAAAAGGCCAAAACCCCACCGGAGCCACAAGGGCTTGCCCCTGTCACCCCCCCCTTACCCACACTGCCACTCCTTCTAGACACATGGAATTCCCCCTCCCAGCAGTTGTCTTTCTCACATTTCTGGCCACCACAGGGCCTTTGCACCTGCTCTTCCTACTGGCTACAGTATTTTTCCAGCCCCCTCCTCACTTACAGACATCTGATTCAACCTTCAGACTCAGATGGAGCACCATTTCCTCAGGGAAGACCTGCTGTTATCTGCAACATCGTCCCCCTGTTATTTTCAGCTCCCCCCCCAGACCAACCCCTGTGTGGCTGAATTACTACCGATGCAGTACGTCAGCTCATGCCTGTATCCTCTATGAGACCATGAGCTCCATGAATGCAGGGACCTTGTCTTTTTTAATCAGTGCCCCCACCCCATCCAATGCCTAATGTCACAGGCTACACGTAAGTAGCCTAATTAATTAATTAATTAATAATTAATATCTGTTGTATGAATGTTGTAATAATTAATATCTGTTATATGAATGAACGGGGCAGATAGCAAATTTGTTTTCTAACCTGGAGCCTTGAGGGTCCCAGCCCCAAACTTGGGTGGTAAACAGGATTTTTTTTTAAGATTTTACTTATTTATTTGAGACAGATAGAGGGGGAGAGAAAGCATGAGCCTGGGTGGGGAGGGATAGAGGGAGAGGTAGAAGCAGGCTTCCCACTGAGCCAAAGTGGGGCTTGGTCCCAGGACTCTAAGATCATGGCCTGAGCTGAAGGCAAATGTTTAACCAACTGAGCCACCTAGCTGCCTCAAAAGGGACTTATGAAAACATCTCTGAATTGAGCTCCTACTATGTACCAAGCATCGGGGGACATAGTCTATGGGTATCATTTCAGTGACTCCGCAGCACCTGTGCATTGGAGGTATGGAGATGACACATGTGTTATAGAAGAGGGAACGAAGGCTCAGAGAGGGAAAGTCACGGGTCAAGGTCACACAGCAAGCATGTGGCAGAGCTAGGAGCTCAGCCAGTTCACTCAGATCCGTGGACCACAGAGCCCCAGGCCCTGCTCCTGCACATTTTCCACTGACCCCTCTGGGTGTTACTCACCCAGCTCACTCTGAAGCGGAGAATACTTCCCTTGGTTTCATGGGAGGGTTGTGTAGATATGCACAAGCAGGTGCGAAATCGTGCAAGGATGGGAGCTCACCAGTATGCATGCCAGGAGAGTAGCCTGCCCACTCACACCTCAGACTCCACATGTGTGTCCCTGCTGCACACATGCATGTGCTTATATCTGCCCACGTGGACTCACGGGAACAGACTCATCCAGGCCTGGGTACAGAAAATGTCATTCAACAAATGCTTTGTGCAGACCCACTGTGTGCTAGGCACCATGCCAGGAGCCGGGATGTGACGAGGATTGACTGGGCCTTGCTAGCCTTCTCAGGCCTTCTTACTTAGCAGCTGGGGGAGATTCCCACATGCATGAATCCCACACACATTGGAGTATTTATTCACACACACACACCTGCTCTATTGGCACAAGAGTGGAAAGCCCACAGGGTGTGAATGCACGGAGGTAAACTGAGGCATGCAAAAAGCCACATACCCGCTATGTGCCCCCACACAGAGGGCTTCCCTGAGGCACAGATTTGCTCCAGCACCCTCACGGTCAGTGTTCAAGGGGGAAACTGGAGGGGCCAGTGACTTGCCCAGGGTCACTCAGTCCTCGCCAAAGCTTGAGACAGACCAAGGATGGGCAACCATATGGCTGAAAACCATGGACTTGACCCAGACAGGCCTGGGGTCTGATGGCTCCTGCGCTTCTGTGGGGCTGGGGGACCTGTCACGTGCATCCTACTTTCCTAAGTAAGCCTAATTTCCCCTTCTGCAAAACGGGCACGGTAGAGAATTCCTTCTTCAAAGGGCTGTGCCTCAGAGGCTTCGGTCGTGCCTGACACTTGAGCACAGACAGGCATTCTATTATTTTTATTACCATTACTCTCTCTTATTCGGACCTCAGGACTCTCAGTCCAGTGCTCTTTGAGCCGTCCCACAGCCCAGACGCCAGAAGCCGGACACACCCACACGACCTCCTCCTCCCGGGGTGGCATCCTGCAGGTCCCCTGCAGACAGTGAGACGGGACACATGTCTAACTCTCTGCCCAGCTGAGCAACTTGTGGCCTGGAAATGAAGTGCTTTCCCCCAAGAACATTCTACACCTGACGTCAAGGGTCCCTCTTGCTCAATAAACCAATGCCTGTTCAGTGATTCAGAGACATTCTTCTGCCGAGGCTGGGATTTACAGAGAGGTCAGTGTGACCCACAGGCGGGTGTCTGGGCTCGAGGGATGCGGGGCAAGGGATGTGGATGGCAGAGCTGGAGGAGGGACAGTGGGCACGAGGACATGGTCAGGTGATCCCTTGCCTGCGTCCAGGCACTCCCACCAGAAGTCGACATATGGTGGAAACCGCAGAAACTGATCTTCACTACCACACTCCTCTCTCTGGGGGATAGTCCGCTCCATCCCAACACACACCCAGTACCCTGCTCTGAAACCTAATGGCAGAGGCAACATCCATCGTTCTTAAGGGCCCCATTGGTGCAAAGGCCCTGACCCAGGCGGCTGTGGGTCATGGTTAGGTGGGAACCGGGAAATCCTTCACCATGAGGCTGACAAACAGAAATCTGCCATGTGAGTGTTGGGGCCACGGAAGCACCCTGCGTGGGATAGAAACCCCCATGGGTCCGGCACATGCTAAAGGGGCAGGGAGCTCCCCAGCTTGTCAGGAGAGACCCCCACAGACAGCAGAGCTCTCCCTGGGGGACAGAGATGCTGTCCATGCTGAAGGTTGAAATTTCCACCTGGTACCAGCCACAACTCCATATATCGGGAGCCCCCATAGAGTAACCTGAAGGAAGCAAAGGGTTTCCTGGAGAATTGCCAAAAAAAAAAAAAAAGGGCATTCCTGTCTCATCCCGTGTCTCCAAGCCCCCATTAGAGAGCAAAGGGGATATGAACCCAGCTCTGGACCAGACACACTGGCAATGGGCTTCCAATCCCGACTCCACACTCACAGTCCAACCCAGGCCCTCAGAGACACTGTTTTCTCATCTGAGAAATGGGGATGGTCCTCAGACTAACTTCATTCACAAAGTCTTGGCCAGGATTAAATGAAACTGGGCAAAGGGACATGCTCCACACATAGGAAAAGCTCAATAGATGCACCTTCTTTGTTATGACAATTTTCATTAAGCCTTGAGTTTCTGCTAAATTTACCACCATCTCCCTGTGTGACCTTGGGCAAGTTCTTACCCTGCTCGGGGTCTCAGGTTTCCCCATCTGAAAAGCCCAGATGATTTCCTGGAGGCTTTTCCTGCTTCACCGTTTCTGGTCACAGAAAGTTCTGTCTCTTGAACTCCAGGGTTTCTCTGCAGCGATGATTGGATTCACTCATTTCCCAGGAGCATCAGCCGGAAAGGTCATAAGGTTAACTTGAATTGTGACTCCCAAATGAGATGGAGTCCACACTCCTCCTCCATGAAACCGCCCCTCCCAACCCCATCCATGACACCGCCATCACCAAAAAGGACAGTGTGGTGTGCTGGCCCCCGTTCCACCTGTAACCCACGAGATACAACCACTGCCTCCATTGTACATGTGAGGAATCCAGGAAACGAGGCACAGAGAAGGTAAGCCACTTGCCCAGAATCACACAGCTCAAAAGTGGCCCAGCTGGGATTTGCACCCAAGCAATCGGGGGACTCAAGCCCAAGGCCCCCCTCAACCCGAAGATGGGACAAGTGGTGGACTGTCCTGCATTCCACAATCACTTCAACAATCCAATGGCAGGTGATGTGTGGGTGAGCCGAGACCTCCACAGACATAGAAGCTGTTCCTTCTTGGCAGATGCCTTGGACTGGCCTCGTGGAAACACAGCTTGGCCCAGGGAAGCCCAGACCACCTCCTCTAGCCTGTTGGTTTAAAGAAGATATTCATTTATCTCAGCTGCAATGCTCGCACGTGCTCTGATGAGCTGAAAAGGCAGAATAAGGAGGCTGCATCACGTCCTGTCGGAGATAATTAGAGGTAACATCACTTTTAAGGAAACAAGCCCGTGGCCAATTGTTTAAGATTGATTAAGTTGGTGGCCCACACCGAGCAACCAGGGAAAGAGGACAGCAGTCCGCCCCAATCACAGTGCCAGTGCGCTATGCCGAGGTGACCTCCACCAGGGGCTACCAAAAAGCTAAGCTGGGAGGTCAGGGTGCATGGCTGGCCAGTCTACAGCTCACATTCTCCCACCCGAGGGAGCTGCTTCTTAATGGGGATTTGGGGGTGGATGCGTGGGAGGGAGTGTCTGGCCCCTCGAGGCTGGACAAGGGCAGGTGTCAGTGCTAGTGTAGACATTGTTTCATTGAGCACCATGTGCCATGAGGCTGTGTAGCCTGAAAGTGTGTCGCAGACAGGAAGGGCCGTGTGTGCAAAAGCCCTGAGGCAGAGGCAGGCCTGGCACATCGAGGCCAGGCAGCAAGTTCGGCCTGGAGTGAGTATGCTCGGGAGGACCTGGCACTTGATGAGGCTTTCGAAACGTTGTCATGAGCCATGGGCGTGTCCCGAACATTTTTGCTGTACCAGGTCTCGGGCTCCAGCTGCCCTGTGGGGAAGGCACTGAGATGGATCACAGATCATAGATGAAGAGTCTGACGGCCAGAGAGATGAAGTCATTGCCAAGTTCCCATATGTGACAGAGCAGGATTTCTTTTCTCCCTCCCTCCCTCTTCCTTCCTTCCTTCCTTTCTTTCTTGTAAGATTCTATTTATTTGAGAGAGAAAGAGTATGAGCAGGGGAAGGGTCAGAGAAAGAGAGAGAAGCAGACTCCCCGCTGAGCAGGGAGCCCTGGGATCATGACCTGAGCCAAAGGCAGATGCTTAACCGGTTGAGCCACCCAGGGTCCCCTGGAATTCCTTTTCTAACGTGACCATCCCATGACCCAAATCCATCTTCCCCAAATCATAGCTTCCCAGAAGCTCAGGTGACCTTAAAAAGCTATCAGATTCAACTTGTTCTTTGTACATAATGAGAAACACAGCCCAGAGGAGGAGGCCAAGCGCACACCGGCCTGCTAAGAATCCAGGGACAAATATATCCTTGGGTCGAACACCAAAGCGCCATTATGAGACACCCAAAATGAGCAGAACCCACCGTGGGGGACTGCTAAGGCAGAGCCAATACACTGGTTTTCTGTGACCTAGTGGGCATTATCCATCCCCCAGAGCTATGCCAAAATAGTATTTCCAAACCGTTTTGGGTACACATACTTTCGGGGATGCCCTTTGAAAACTCATGGTTCCAGTCACTTGAGTTTGTAAAATGCTGCTTCCTCAACCGCCTTTGGAAAGTCACAGGGCACATTAATCGTCTCAAGGCTCTGATAAGTCCGCTGCAAAGATACCTACTTATGTTTCCTTAGCCTGGCCTTCCCAAAGTTCATGTGAGCACCAAAACCTTACAGTCATCACCAGAATGGGGATCTCCCAGGAGTGCTAGTGGGAAATACTGGTCTTGGTACAGAGAAGCTAAGATTTTCTCCGACCTTGGTGAAAATGAATACATTTTGGAGGGTGGGTGAAATAAGCAAGTGATGGAAAAATATTTAAAGAATGACAGGGCCATTTCATACAACAAAACGAAGACCCAGAACTTCATGGTGGCTGCCTTCAAATCCCTGGGAGTCTCCCAAGGTGCACGGGGAGATCTCCTCTCTAGGTCCAGAGAGCAGAGTTAGGACCAGTCAGTGGACATTAGTGTAGGAAAGGAGTTGGTGCTTTTCACAGGAGACCCACTGGCCTGCTAGAGAGTTAGTTCCCCATCACCAGAAGTATACAAGTAGCCTCTGAAAGACTAGTGGATGAGGACGGCCAAGGGAACAAATCTCCTCTACAGTCACAGAGTTTCCAGGGTGAAGAAATGCAACCTAGGCCAGGCTGGGCTCCATTCCCCTCCTCTATCAAGACTGGGCACAAAGAAACCAGCATATCACATCCATCTGACATTAGGAAAATTCTTATAAATAAAATAGTTCCTATAAAAGCTGTATGAGCTCTCTCCAGTCCATCTCATCTCGATGGTAATAAAACCAAGCCCGTAACTCCAGCGTCGTCTTGCCATCTACAAGAGGAAACGCTTATTTTAAGAAGTATAAAAAGAAAAGTAATTTACAGTCTATTAACATTTTAAAAAGTGTGTTAGCGAGAAGGGGGAATACATTACTGGCTCGATGAGGGGATCTGGAGAGATGAGCAAAGTGGAATCATATGAATTTCCCTTGGTCTCCATTTTAACCTGGAGACGCACAGACTTGCCCTGAATCTTCCAGCAGCCCCACTTTCCCAAAGAAGATGGTGTGATTGATCCAGAAAGGCAGGCAGGAAAGGGTGTAGGTCAGTGGGTGTGGTGAACAGGATGCAGCATGGGTCTGGAAGTCAGGTCTGGGTTCCTGGTTGCTCTGTAAGCTGCTCAGCTTCTGGGAGCCTCGGGCAAGTTGTCCGCTCTGTGGACAGTAATAAATCCCCGGGTCCTCTTGTTCCTTACACGGTGTAAAAGTCTTAGCTTTCAAGCAAGACTTGGGAGGGCAGCTGGAGGGGCGGTCAGGGACCCTATCGGGTGCCTGGTGCATGATAGGTCCCACCACCACCACTGAGCCCGGCTTCCTTGCCCCGTGGCTGGGTCCTCCCTGTGCATTCCCAGAACTGAGCTAGTCCCCCGGGTTGGGAGCTGAGTGGGAAGGGGATGGATTTCTAACTACGAATCAAGGGAAGTACATGGAAACAATTATAGAAGGATGGACTCAAAGGAAAAACAAACCATTCCTTCCGAGGAACGCAGCCACACAGAACTAGCCAGAGAGAGGAACTGGGGCCTTGGGGAGGATGCCAGGCAGCTGAACATAGGCAGCAACAAGGAGCACCCCACGACATGGGCAGGCTCCACGTGGCTGTCACTTGCAGGCCGGGGCAAGGGCTGAGCTGTGACTTGGACTGTCTCTCACCACGACATCACACGTGAGCCCTTTCTTCCAATGCATCACACACACACACACACACACACACACACACACACACACCATCATATATACATACACAGACACAGGCCAGCACAATGTCATACATGTGCACACACAGAAAACACAATCACCCACATGTACGTATGCACACACACCTCTATGTTCTGCACACATGGGCCGATGCAATCACATGTGCACACATACACATTCACACACACACTCACACACACACCTTGTAGAACACATGCTGTCACCGTCCCACACACCCGCACATGCACATGGCCTTAGACACTTGCCCACACAACCACCCACGTCGGCTTCTTATACCCATGTGCCGACACAACCACGCGTGTGCAAACATGCCACACCTCACACGTGTTCTCATGTATGTCGGTGCAATTGCCCATTTGTACACACACGTGTGTGCATACATCATGCACATGCCCACACATGTGTGATTACACCGTTCGTGTTCCCACACTCATGTGCACACACGGTCGATGCCCTCACACCCTAACACATTTTCTGCACACGCAGCCACACACCCAGCACACACACACACACCCGCCTGCGTACCCTCACCGGGAACCGTCCCCCTCCGGGGGCCGACATATACATCACAAGTGCCACACACGCGTGTGCTCCCAGGAAAGTGTTTGTGGGGCACAAGCACAGGGCACCAGGCCGCTGGACAGATGCCTCTCACATCTCAGCTGCCTCCCTGCTCCCCTCTGTGTTTGTGCAGCTGTTCCCTCCCCCTCCCAAGTGTGGGGAGGGGGCAGGAAGCGCAACATCAGGGAGAGGGCAGGCCACTGCCGGCCCTAATCAAGAATTTCACACCCCCAACGGGCCCAGGCTTTTCTGCAAAACCCCCACATCCAGCTGCAGAGAAGCCCAAAGCTGGCTTTGTTCACAGGCTGCTGGGGACTGCAGGGGCCCTGGGCCCACCAGAGGGCCCATTGCTCTTGCCCATTGCCTGAGCCCTGCTCCCTACAGCTGGGAGCTCCACCAAGGGCCAGCAGGCACCAAATGGGCCTACACGGCCCTCCTCTGCCCATTGCCCTGACCCGGCCTTAGCAGGTTGGGGAGGGGCTGTGGACCCCGACATGTTGGCTACCAGCAGGCTGGGACTCCAGGTGAGGCTGAGCATGGCAGCGGTTTTAAGATTTGAACCTGGAGAGACCCATAGTCAGAACTCCATGCCGGCCCTGCCTCCCATAATTTTTCTCGCCCACCGTCCTCAGAAACAGCCCCAGTCCCACCTCTGGCCAAGCTGTTTTCCCCACCACCCATCTCAAATGCCTTTCCTCTCTTCTTGGCCCAAATGGCTATTCCCTACCACCACTCAAGACCAATGCAGATGCCTCCTCCTCCTCCAGGAAGCCCTCCCTGACTTCATCTGTGCTTCCCTAGGGTGAAATGGGCAGCTCCCTCTGTGTCCTCTCTCTCCCCTCCCCCTGCTGCCTGTGCTTCCTCCCATCCTGCCCCTCTGGCCCCACGCTGTCGACTTCTTGCTTTACTTGTGTCCTGGACTTTGAGATGCCAAGGGCAGTGGCTGGGCTTCCATTGATGTAGCAAGGGACATGGTAGATGTCTGTGGAAAGAAGGCGGGATTACCCGGCGGACAGGTATGATGAAGTTCGGCACTGGGGCCTCACATCCACGGGCCTTGTGGAATGAATTAGGTCCCTGATCTTAATTTAAGAGTTAAATAATACCACACATATATTACAAAAGTTAGGTAAATTTCCCCTTCCCTCCTGTCATTACCTAGAAAGCTGCCAACTTCTAGATTGTAATTATGTACATGAATAATGAAATTAGCATATCTATCAGCTCACTCCCTGCTCATTACATACCGGGAAGAGCCACGCCACGTGTTCCGATTCTGAATCACCCACCTCTGGAGGCTGCCCGGGCTCCCCCCCCCCCCCCCCCCCCCCCCCCCCCCCCCCCCCCC